>PNEQ01000198.1:41620-62587 GCA_003012365.1 Medauroidea extradentata
AAGTAACTACTATTTACACAAAAGAAAAAAAAACATCTACATAAGTTCTCTGTATATGGAAAGGTTACTAGTCACTCGCAATGGTGGACCCAAAGAAATAATACCGCAGAATCTTTCTGGCCTAGAATCACCTTCTTCCTCCTACTTGCTGCGGTCCCACTCGCTGGACGCCCTTGAACAGTCGTCGCAATCCAATACTTGTTACTATCACTTCAGATCACACTAGGCACCTGCCAGCAAAAACTCTCTCCTGCTACAGCTCCCCCTTATATACCCCACCCTCCTTCTTCTCGAATTATCTCGGCGGGTCTCTGTTCTCTAACCTCCTGGAAAGATGTCGCTTCAATGTCAAGCACCACCCAGAGAGATAAAAAGGGAACAGGATCATTCCAGATCACGATATTTTCTCTCGGTTACCCGATACTGGGCGCAGGTGGTTATCATGGAGTAATACAATCCATGCGGCACCCGAGGAGGCCTTTTAGCGCTGCCGCCACTGTATTGTATTTCGTCGCCCTGCCCGACAGCCACGGCGCCGAGGAGTGAGTGGGAAGGGGGGTGTCCTATTTCCGCCACTACAGTATCGTACTACACCGCCCAGCCAGACAGTCACGGCTCGCAACAATATGTTAATTATCCACTGACATAAGTGTCTCGGTAGTTCAGGGGTAGTGTACTGGTGTAGTAATCCAAAGGTTGTGGGTTCGAATTCGCCTGGTGAAATAAAATTTTGTTCTTTAAATTTGTTAGTTTTTAATAGTACATAAAGAAAATAATGCAGTTTTCTTATTTTACAAGTGCATTTCTTCTGTACATTCTGTAACGTTAAATTCGTTCTACAATACGACAGTAACTCCTGTAATATTTTAGTATAGAAACCTCTATTTGCACAAAATATTCTTATACATATTTCCGACGTTTTTATGCGGAATTTTACTGTTAAAGTTTTTTGTTAGTTCGTTACATAATGGTACAGTACATATCGTTCTTAATAAAAATTTGACTAGTGAAATACTGTATACATGTTTATGTATAGGTAGTGTAGATTAACCAGATATATTAGTTTTGAATTCTGCAATGCTTTTACAATATGTATCACGGATTATTTTCCCCATGATTTCTCATGTTTCATCAACAGTAGTTTAAGTTATTGTTTTAAAAGGCGATTTTTTTTACCATACTTAAATTTATGTTTATGATTTTACTGTCAGTTTGGACGTAATATAGATTAAATTAATATAGCTTCGGTTTAAGAAATTTAAAAATAAAGTGTTTCACGAAAACATCGATCTCACGACTCTAAGTTAGAAAGCAAAAGCGTTAACACTGCTCTACAACAGCCACATTAATAGTGATCTCTGTAAAAAAAAATTAACTTTATTTTTTATTCTCAGCATATCTTAATAAAGTGTCTTATTGATACAAAATGTACTAACATATCACAATATATTCGCTATATGACATAACTGAAACAATATTTCGGGGTAAACGTAATCGTCAAATTATTTTTACTAGCGAATGCTTGCCAGTGTGTTAAAATGTGATGTGCGCATGCGCGAAGCATGTGGCAACAGTGTACAAGGCTGATCCCGCGACTATCTCTAGTCCGGCGTTAGTTAGCGTTTATGAATAAAGTAACACTTGGTCCGGACTAAAACAGGACCAACCCTGGACTAGCTGGCACAAGATGATCTCAGGATCATCTCGGAACTATCTCACGACTATGAATAAGAAGGCCCTAGAGTCTAACGCTTGGAACAGTAGCGACGAAACTGCACGTGATCCATTGTATAAAAAAGTGCGCATACAGCTTACAGGTTTGTCTCCGTTGTCTTTTTTTTTTTTTTTTTTTACTGTTTTTCCAAGAAAGTTTACAATGCTTTAGGGTTTGTTGAATAAACTGACAGTCATATTGACCTAGATTTCTACATATTTGCTCAGGTAAAACCAATATTTTTGTCATATTTCATAAACATTAACTCTCGAATTTTTACGTTTTATTTATTTTTGTTTGGCCGGAAAGGGGGGGTGGGAGTCTGGACCCCATGGACCCTCCCCCTGGCTACGTCCCTGTGCAGGGTTAGTTCAACTAGCCGCTTGGACATTCGAACGCTTGACTGAAGTACTAATCTGGTGTATAAAGTGGTTTTTACAATTAAAGTAAATATTATCAGTTACGAGAAATACTCGCGACGCGAGCAAAGTCGCGGGGGACTGTTAGTATTTTATACAATATCTCATATCAACAATAACAGGGAAAGCATATCACAACCATATTACAAATAAACTTTTGTTGATTACAAGTTTACATTGTTATGCTTACCTAATTACATGATATTTAAAATTTATGCGAATGTACAGTAGTGTGGTAAACAAGTGTTATATGCTTACTCATTAATGGCAAGCACAGTCTGCTGATGGTCAGAGAACATTGCACATACTAATCAACAACAATATCAAAAACAATAACAATTACTCATTAATGAGAGTCAGATTAAGATTCAGGATACAAACATATGCTGCATATTCTATATACTTGTGTGTACATACACACCTACAGTAGCTACATTGTTACATTATTATTGTTTGTAACTTTTTTTTAACCATGGTTAACTAGTAAGGTCTCTTTATAACATATCTATAACTCATTTTAATTTTACTATTTTTACTAACTAAAAACGACCGTATATCTATTTTTTCTAACTTAAAAGTGTAGTTATTATAAACTCGATTGATAATTGTATTGAAATAAACTTGTATTAGTTTATGTTTGGTCCATTTAGTTCCAAATGTGACTGTTTTTTTTTTTATTTATTGTTTGATAGTCATGAATATCGCAAATTTTGTAATAAGTATTGTTAATCCCTTGTAGTGTATATAGAGGAGGAGAGCAGCTGAGTATTTTATATTTTTGAGTGGCATTATTTCTGTTTTTTATATATAATTTTATAGTAGGTGTCAGATAAGTAAAACCATATTATTTCTATTGCTCTGTTTTTCATAACTTTTAGATCATGTAAGTATTTCTGATTGGCTCCTCCCCATACAACACGCATATATTTATAATGTGAGTCAATAAGTGAAAAACAAATGTTCTTTAATACGTTTGGTGAGGCAGTATATCGTAACCTGTGCAAAATTCCTGTAACTGGAAGTACCTTATCTTTAGAGCCAGTGATTTTTGGTGAAAGAATTCTGCAACAATTTGTTTTAATGCATTACGTGCACATCAGATTCTCTGATTCATGGTCAGTTATTGTAAGTTCTTAACTTTCGGCGTATCGGGGTCATACCCACAAATCATGGACGTGTGGTGTCGCGGTAACAATGTTCTGGTTGGTGCAGTCAAATGAGCCACGCCTCTGCCTTATAATATTCTGCCAATAACCGCGGACCAGAGCTACAGGTGTGCACGTACGGCTTTGAAACAAGTTGTTGCAGAATTCTTTTCACTAAAAATCACTGGCTCTACTTATATTTTATGTGTTTTATATGGTGTTCCCGTGTAAGATTAGAGACTGTGACCAATCCAAGATACTGCGTGGTTTGCACTTATTTAAGGGAACAGTTATTATATGTTAACATTGTGGTAATTGTAGGGGCATTGTGTCGTAACTCGTGGAATGTAATAAAATTTGTCTTTTGAGTATTTACTGTTAATCAATTTAGATCAAAACATTCTCCTAGAGTACCATTGAGGTATTTCTGCATTTGTTGGCTAAATACTTTTTCTGTATCACTTATGAAAACTATATTTGTATTGTCAGCAAACAGTGACAATACCCTCTTTAGTGATAAGTTCCTCTTACCATAATGAATTGTTTAAACTGTATTGGCCCAAGTACTGATCCTTGTGATACGTCTATCCTTATTGGTTTTGCTGAACTAAGGGTAATTTTTGGTCTACAGATTGTTCTCTATCATTCAGATAATTTTCAAAGCACTTTAACACTGACTCTGTAAAACTCGCTTCTTGCACGTTCCTTGTGAAACGAATTATTTCTTTGTGATATTGGAAATTATAACTCTTTTGTCTAGGTCATTGAGAAGTTCTTTTTGTACTGAATGATACAGAAATATGTTTCAACGTATTATACCTGTGAAGGAAAATGTTACGAGATTTGTGTTTTGGTATCTGATCCAGGAAATACAAAATTTTGCACTTAAAAAAATCGTAGCGAATGAAACAAAGTAAATCGTATAAACTTCTAAGTGAGGGAAAGTGAAGATAGTTTGGTCAGCGCATAACATCTACGTTTTTACCGCAGGTGAGGGGTGGCACGATGTATGGAGCAGGGCCGGAATGAAGAGGCAGGGGAAATGAAAGATCCTCGAGAAAACCCGCCAGCCAGCGGCATCGTCCGGCACGATTCTCACATGCGAAAATCTGGGGACCAACCCCGCCGGGAATCAAACCTGGATCACCTTGGTTTTTAAGTAAGGGTCGAACTGAGATACCTAGATCGTTGTTTCCCCTCTCCTCTTTCAAATAAATCAAAACTGAGCCAAAACAGATTTTAAGAAGCAATTTTGATATCAATATTGAATTCTTCTCATATTAAATAATTAAAATAGTATTATTTTCTCTTCAAATACATTTTAAAATTGTGGCGCAGTCCAAAGCTTGGGTGAAGTGATGTTCACATCGGAATGTATTTTGTTAATTTAACAAATATTCTGTAGTTAGCGATATTTCTGTTTCTAAAAACAGAATGTTGCTTAGGATTGTGCAACTAAATGATGGTTTAAAAAAACTGACATTTTCCAGGTAAAGGAAATCACCGAGCAGAATACTTCTTATGAAAAAGGAAAAGATGAAACTGAAAAATCTCTGATAAGCATAATAAAAGACTTTTGCTTTCAAGTCTTTATGCTGTTTCGGAAGCCGTACCTACAATCAACGATACAAGTATGTTTTCTTCAGTTCGGGCAGTTTGTGTGGTAAGATAAAAATAACGTCAATTACTATCATTATTTCTAACTTTTTGTCCACCTAACTAATACAAATTTTGTTGGGCAAGTGTTCCACGTGGAAAATGTACACAGTCATTCCTTTCTGGAATATAAATTTTTTAAATATATTTCTAAGTGATTTATATTATCGGAAGCAGAAGATGCGAAAAAAAATTGGATGAGAAATGTTCGAAAGGAAAGAAGAATCAGTGGGGGTAAAAATATGTAAGTTGCAAGGGCACAGTAATGGAGGCGAAAAAAAATTAAAGTCTCCTTGCCAGGAAACATGCAGATTAAAGTGTTCACAGCGCATTGACGAAAACAATAGAATTCTTATCCACAAGGAATTTTGGGCAGAAGACAGGTCGTGGGATTCAAAGCGGAAATGTACTTGTATTTGTCTCCTTCAGCTTACCTATTAATTTGGGCATTGACTTTTAGAACATTCTGTACATAATACATTGAAGGAAAACATTGTTTTGCAAATGAAAAGTGTGTTATAGCTCGTAACTACATCAAATTATCCCTTTCGGCAAGGCCATAATGTATTGGTGTTATAGGTTCGTACCTTTATTAGTCAGATGCTGCAATAAAGTGTGAAGGAGGTAAGCAATACATCCTCTACTAAGATGTTACAGTATCATAATCACCAGATTTTGTCGTTTTTTTTTTTACCTAAATACATACCTGAAATGCACCAAAGATAAATATGTGTGCTGGGCATAGGTGTGTAGCATTGTAGTAAATTGTTTAAGGTTTACTTAGCGAGAGTTTGCGACATGCTTTTAAGGGTGTTCACGTGGCAAAAAAAAAAACATAATTTTATATTTGTATGACACAGCGTTACCTTTATAGACGTTACCTGTGACTAAATTGTCCACTTGTGAAAATTTTTTAGCTCGCATACCTTCCCCATATAGGCTTGTCAAATTTTAAATTTGCAATTTACGGGACCATGCATATAACAAAAAACCAACTGACTTACTCGAACGAAATAATTTACTCCGAAATTAGACATTATAGGCCACATGCTAAAATATTTTAAAACGCAAAACAAAGGAAGACACTTCGAATTTTTCGAATTGCCATAATTTAAGAAAATTGTCATTACTTTCAGAATTTTTCGGCTTTTTTTCATGGACATCTGTACTCAAATACTGCACTTCTATTAGAGGATGCAGCATAATTTCTTTTGCCGTTCTTCCCTAAATTTCATTTCCTTGACTATACTATTTTATTTCCGTGGATGACTGACGCAGGTCAGTCTTTTTCATTTGAACGAAAAGATCTGTATAGGTCTAATGTAGACGTCCAGATCCAGGTGTAGGAGCGATGGGTTTCATGTGTTTGTAGAAGATTTCCGCAGGTCTTCCGATTAAACTGCACACAACTATCGAAATCTGGCCTTTATAACTGACAGAGTCACTATTCTTCAACAGTTTATCGGTATACATTGAAGTCCAAGTATCCTTGTCAAACCCCCAGCGTTTATAGCAATGCTGTGTAGCTACTGTCCGTTCTGCACAGGGTTGTTATTCTGATTTTAGTTGGTTGCGGTAATACTATGACGCTACTGCATTATGAAATGTATGTGTGCTCGCCAGAAACACTTCTATTAAACAAAGTTCAAAATAAACCATGTCCATTGAAGAATTGATGCATGCACAATTTTGGTAGTTTCGTGAAAAGTGTTAAAAATATTATAAATTTAATAATATCAAAAAACATTGCCGATAAACGTGTTTGTCCGGTATAGAGTTATTCTACTTTTAAAATGTTTGATTTGTTTTCCTTTTCAGTTTCAACAGCATATCTTTATGGGGCCCTGAAATATTCAACAAAATGGGCGAGTTTTCAGCAAGTAACCCTGGGAAATACGCCACTGTTTGCGAAGTTATTGGCATTACTGTGAGTAATGATTTTAACGGTACCGAACAAGTCACAGGTCTAGATGATAACACAATTATCACCGACTGTGTGACTACTGTGGATCCAATGGCTTTCAAAAATACGCTTATAATAGCTGTCACTGCCAGCATAGGCGGACTTATAGTAGGGTACATCGTCAACTACGTGGGAAAAAGAAACTTCTGCTGTAAGTAATTTGGAATAGCGCATGCTAACATCCAATGTGTTTATTTTGTAGTTTGGTTGCAGTGGGCCAATAGAAATCACTATATTTCAAACCTTAAAAAAAGTTTTTAATTTAGAGATAACAAAGTTTAAGAAATTTAATTTAAGAGTTTAAAATGTGTATGCATTTAATACATTTATTTTCAGTCCTCCTGCTACTGATGGGAAGCTGCTGTGGCTTCGGGCTAAATTTTGTCCAAACAAGTACCCTCGTGCTGGTTTTGACGTGTGGTTTCATTACGTTTGCAGAACTAGCAACCAATTTGGTTAGCACTGTTACCATTGATGTCTTTCCTACTCACCTCAGGTGCGTAGTTATATTTTTAGGAGAAAAAAATAACAAAATATTTGATAATATATTGTAATTTAAGTTGCATGTAAATAAATAGAGACGTGGTTTTCGTACCAACCTGTTTGAAAATGCCTGTGTGTGAGAGAGAATGTTATATATATATATATATATATATATATATATATATATATATATAAAATTACATTACAAAATGCAGTATTAGAAATGTCTGCAGGCTTTCTTGTTAAAAGCAATTAATTGTTTCATTATATTTTACTAACAATATTGTTCTGTAGGGAAAGGGACATCAATGGAGTAAGTCTTGCGAGTTCTATATTTTCTCATCATTCGTCAATCAATTACTTCTGATTCCCCCAACTTGCTCCATCATCACACATGCCTGTCCTCAATAATGAAAACATTAAGGCTCGGTTTCTGTCGCCATACTGAATTTTATTATTTTTCGCTTTTTTTAATTTTATTATGAAAAATGTTAAATATGCGACTATACCTCAAATTCTATTTACAGACCTTACGATTTAGCTGTTAACATATAATTATGTCGCAATTTGTGTGGCAATTTTTTTATATTCATAGTTTGCCCGACAAATTGCGACCTAACTACACATCACTAGTTCTATAGCCATGCTTGTATTGTAGCTCAAGATAAATAAAATTTGTGGTATAGTAGCCGATTTAACATTTTTCTTCTCAGAATTCCAAAAAAGCAAAACATAAAATTCAATACGGCGACTGAAACCGAGCCTTAATAACAATAAATATAATATGGGGATGGTACCCGAGGACAGGGCATCACACCCCGAGAGTAGATTTCTGACTTAGCACCCGAATTATTTTGCCGAACCCTGCAGAATGATATTGTTACAAGTTGCGGGCTAGGTACGTTTGGGGATGGAAATCTGTGATAAAATAAAGCTAACCTAGTTTATTTACAACCGTATAGAAAAAAAATCTGTCTATAAAGATTTACCACAATAAATGTCAAACAGAACAAATATATACTATTTACATAAAGGGGGAAAAAATACATCTACATAAGTTCTCTGTATATGGAAAGGTTACTAGTCACTCACAATGGTGGACCCAATGAAAGAGTACCGAAGAATCTTTTCTGGCCTAGAAACGCCTTCTTCCTACTACTTGCTGCAGTTACACTCGCTGGACACCGTCGAACACTCGTCACTATCCAATACTTGTCACTATCACTTGAGATCGCACCAGGCACATGCCAGCAAAAACTCTCTCGCTCCTGCTGCAGCTCCCCCTTATATACCCCATCCTCCTCCTTCTCGAATTATCTCGGCGGGTCTCTGTTCTCCAACCTCCTGGAAATATGTCGCTTCAAAGTCAAGAACCACCCCGAGAGACAAAGAGGGAACAGGATCATTCCAGATCACGATATTTTCCCTCGGTTACCCGATACTGGGTGCAGGTGGTTATCATGGAGCAGTACAATCACTCGAGGTCTTTTAATGCTGCCGCCACTGTATTGTAGTTCGCCGCCCTGCCCGACAGCCACGGCACCGAGGAGTGGGAGGGAAGGGGGTGTCCTAGCTCCACCACCACAGTATCGTACTACACCGCCCAGCCAGACAGTCGCGGCTCGCAACAAAATGAAAGGAGGCCCTGCGAAAAGAGCGGAAATGAAGTGAAGAGATATTTAGTTAGCGTTTAAGTGGCTGCCGGCCCAGTGCGCCGAGCGGTGTGCGGTCCTTCGGCCGTTACAAGATTATTCGAAAACTACTCAACAAGCACAAATGATAACTGTTTAGGAATAGCATTCACAGACACGTGTATATCCACATTAGGTTCGCCACTAATCCTTAAATCATATTTTCTAGAAGTCGAAAACTCGCAAAAAAAATGAGTGCATTTGCAGTTTTTTTTAAGTATGAAAATCTTGGTGCAGAATATTTTAAAGCATTTAGGCGTGCACAATACTCCTTCAGCGTTAATATTACTTCATAAAATGATATGTATGTCAAGTTGTCGGCGAGCAGACTGCACGCCAGCTTAGTGATGCGCATAGAGGTCAGACGGAAGCATGATGCTTATACTGTGTCTTCCATAACAACTTCTACTCTTAAAATCCTCGAACGCACAAAATATGTCTTTAGCGCTGTTGAGTATGATGCAGCGCAGGATGTGGGACATGGCAAACGAGAGATGCCCAACCGACACAGAGGAGTATTTGAACGCAAAAGCCGGGCAAAAGTCGAAAATGAAATTTTCTTAAAACCCAATGACACTGATATCTTTCGACAGCTGAAACTCGAGACGTCACGCTACAACAGATAAGATCTCGTGATTTCGTTACGGTGGTACCGTTTCGCCAGTCAAAACACAGATGTTGTTGACGAAGCATGTCGTAACCTTCCTGAGTTCTCACGGTGTGGTTCATTTTCAGTTCGGTGTATCTTTGCAAGTAATAGTAAGAGCTTTAAGAAAATTAAGCATGCAATAGTTACATACGTGTTTTTTTCGTAGAATATAATATTTTTATTATTTAAGTAGTCAAAAAATTGTATTTTCTATATGCTGTTCTCTGTCAAAAACATGTATAATTTGTGATTTTCAATAGTGTTTTTAATAGTGTGTAGGGCTCTGTCGGGCAACAATTTTTATTTTATCATAATATTCAGGTACTGGACGTATCATAACAAGAGAAAAATCTTCCGCGCGTAGCTGCCATTTTTTAAAATAAAATTTTGAAAATCACATTGTTATTCTACACAGAAACTTATGTGTTTAGAAAACAATGGTTTTAAGTCGGTTGAAAGATATAATTTTGACGTGAATATTAGGTGCGTGGTCCATTGACATAGCAAGAAGAGTTTAAAAGAGTTTCAGCATACAAAAGATTTGATAATAGCTAGATTTTATTCTATTTAAGGACCTGATTTGGAAACAGTTTAAATTTATACGAATGTTGGCCATTGTCAAACAAAATTAATATGTTATTTATTGATGATTATTGCTTGCAATAAACCATAGCTTTTTAAAGGTAATTGTAGTATTGTACTACTGTTACTACATTTTAATGATACCTTGTCCGCAAGAGCTCTTTCTTTTCGCCAAAAACAGGTTCTGGTATTTTTTTAAATTTATATTTTCCAATGTTAATTAAACTACATCCATTAAGAAGGAGTGAGTGAGTGAAGAGGTGTTGGTCAGCGCTTAACATCGAGGTCTTTAGCGTTGGTGAGTGGTGATATGTGAGTACGCCGGAATGAAAGGGCGGGGGAAACGGAAGATCCCCGAGAAAACCCGCCGACCAGTGGCACCGTCCGGCACGATTCCCACATGCGAAAATCCGGATCGCCTTGTTGGGAGGCGAGAGGTCTGACCCCTCGACCACCGCGGCCCCTTCCATTAAGGACACGCCCTATTTTGTAGGACTCAGTATGTTACCGTAATTTGTAATATGTTCGGAGAAACGTATATCACCGTTATTTTATATTTTAGTCTACCTAATTTTATAAGGAAGACAAGGAAATATGGATGCAATTGAAAAAATCTTGGATTTTAATTTTGCATGTCTGTAAGTTTCTACGATTAGAATAAGTTTCCATAACTTAACAACAATGTATTCCCTATATGTCCTGAATATGGAGCAAGAAGTGACTAGGAGGTTGCTGTACGAGCTGATAAAAGAGCGCCCTGATAAGAATATTGATGAATAATTAGGATTTATGGAAAACAAAGTCATTGAAATAACGGAGTGTCCAGATAGTCATCAAAATGTTTTTAAATGTTCTTTAAGACATTTCTAAACGGATTTCAAAGGCAAGTGGTAAGCTGCTAATTATAAAGAAGACAGATTTTTAGAAAACATTGAAAAGTGGTTAAACTCATATTTTAAAATACCGCAGTTAGGTTTATCCATCATTGGTCGTCCACAAAAAGAATTTGGGGGGTGTTGTGAACGAACGAAACGGAGCAAAACGGAAGATATAAGGAAGCAAGCTTCTTCGAATGAACTGGCATTTGCAGCTTCTATTAGTCAACGAGCTGCGGGAAATCCTGATGCAGCTCGAATGATACAAAAAATAACGGCAACACCAACAAAAGCTACCAAGTTCAAGAAAATAATAAAAACTGCTCAAAAGCAAGACGTTAAACGATTGACGCCATCAGAAGCTTTAGCCATATTTGTTTAAGCAAATCTAGTCAGAAAACAATACGAGGTAATCCAAGAAGCCAATAAAAGCATGTATTCTTGCTACTCATTAATATAAAGAGCCAAAACAAGATAGTTATACAAAAAAAGAAGAATCAATTTCAGTTATAGAAATTTTGCTGAAATAAAACTGCAAGATAGCCTGGATCACACTTCTGCACGATTATGCAGATATTTAGGAAGTACTGGAAGGAATACTTAACTTGTGAAGAAAAGGAGAATTTGGAAATAATTTAAAAATGGGGCTGTGATGGGTCACAGTCACGACTTAAACAGAAGTTTGGGAATGATCCTGACAATAACAGTGATGCATATATTTTTCAAAGCTCTTTTGTACCCCTACATCTTACACGCAATGCTGATCAGAACAAAACTATTTGGCAAAACCCAGTACCATCCTCTACAAGGATTTGCAGACCTATTCGGATAGACCTACAGTTTGTGAAAGAACCACATACACATTACAAACGATGAATTCCAGTATGTCGAGGATCAAATAAAAACGTTAACCATAACAGAGGTGTTTACGAACAGTGGTGTAATGAATATAAAACACACACTGATATTCACAATGGTAGATTGCAAAGTATGAAATGCGGCTACAAGCACATTGCCAACGATGCGATGTTACATATGTGGAATAACATCCAAAAACTTCAACGATTTTACCAAGGAACTCGAAGAAGACATGGTTGCATTTAAGATTGGACTTTCTATATTACACACAAGAATACAGTTTTTCGAATGTCTATAACACTTATCTTATAAGCTACCTCCGGGGAAATGGCAAGCCAGGACAGAGGAGGAGAAGAAAACAGTTAAAGAAACAAAAAAAAAATTCAAGAAAGCTTCAGAAAAGAACCGGGTCTGCTTGTTCATGTTCCCAAGCAAGGATACGGCAACACGAACGATGGCAACACTTCACGAAGGTTTGTCTCTGATCCTGACACTGCGTCCCGGATAACTGGAATTGACACTAATCTCATTAAGAAATTTCAAGTGATCTTCGAAGCTATTTTCAGTGGACACAGAATAGATACGATCAAGTTTGAAGAATATGCCAAATAAACGGCCAAATTGTATGTAGAATTGTATGGCTGGTACCCAATGACACCAACAATTCATAAAGTGTTAACGCACGATGCAAAAATAATCAAGCATGCCTTGTTGCCTATTGGTCGACTTTCAGAAGAGGCTGCTGAAGTAAGAAATTAGCAATTTCAGCAGAATAGACAAATGTTTTCGAGAGAATTTACTCGTAAACCGTGTAACAGGGATGTCTTGAATATATTGATGCTTACTTCAGATCCTCTCTTCAGCTGCTCAAGGAAGACACCAAGAAGAAAAAAGAACCAATTTTCTAAAGAAACGTTGCAGCTTCTGCTCCCTTAAATGTCAAGTTTTGTGCGGAAAAAGTCAGAATGTGAAAGAGGAGAAAAAATAGCGGACGTATTACGAGGAAGATAAGTATGAGGACATGAAAGTGCTAATAGACGAAGAAAGAGATAAAAAAAATTTAATTCTGAAATCAGTGTACATTGTAATAATATTACAATATTTGAGGATATTTTAAATGTTATTTTTTGGCATTTAAGCTTTATATAAGAAATTTGAAGTGACCCTTTTTTATTTCAGTTTATTTATCTGTTTTTCTTGATGATCATGAACAGAAGTTGTATTGTTGACAGTAAAAGTAGGTAATAGAATAAAATATATTTTATGTCAACTAAAGCATTATAATCTGCAAGGAAAACCAACGACATAAAAATAATAATGTGGAGGGTAAGCAGACAAAGAGTAAGAAGTAGTATATTACAATAATTGTATGGAAAACCTCACTGAAAAATAAATTGATTAGAGTTAGTTATTACTTTTAATGTAATGCTATCTAGTAAGTTGTAGTTAAAATTAAAATATTAGTGTATCATATTTTTCGTAATAAACTTTCATTTTGTTGTTCATCATGAAATTTTCGTATTTCGGTGTTTTTTTTTTTTTTTTAATTTATGAAATTTTATGTTCTATTTATGTCATTGTGTTATTTAGAATTATAAAAATCGTATTTTTTTGTAATTTTAATGTTTTATATTTAACATTATTCGAAGAAACTTATTAAGTTAAATTGTATCATGTATTTCAGTTTGTCTATTTTAATTGATAAGTAGAAACTCAATTTGTATGGTTGTGAGAAAAAGTATGTATATAATATATAAAGTGTGTACTAACTTAAGTAGGCTACTAAACCCTGTACTGTAACATCAGATGATAAAATAAACGACTTTGTGTATGGGAAGCAAGAGCAGAGTAACGCGAAACTGTGAATGGACAAATGGAAGATATTACTGAAGAATAAACATATTAAAGTTTGTTTTTTAAGTTTTCTTCAGAGACCGTATAATTAGTTATAGGGCCTAATGAAATAGGTATTTTTAGTGATTTTTGCACTGTATTAAACTTTCTGTTTCGCAAAACGAAGTGTATTGTAAAATTTCCTGAAGTGTTTTTTATGTAGGTTGACATTTTGCTTTTAATGCGAAGAGAAAGTTTATTATTTTGTATTATTTATGAATATATATATATATATATATATATATATATATATATATATATATATAATATTTACAAAGAATTTTAAAATTAAAACCAAATAGCGAAAGAAAATCAAATTTACATGTACCGTACACTAAATGCTGAAGGATAAATGTAATATATTAAAATGAAATGCAACGAAAAAATTAAATTGTTACGAGAAATATAATAAAAAATTTATTTTTAAGTTTTATTAACACTGAACAATCAGTAAATAACAAAATAATCACAACACAGTTTTATACGAAAACATAAACGGTCAAGAAAATACTTTTGTCCAGCTTTGACGTTCAAATACTCCTCTGTGCGACGGCACGAATCCTACATGTGAAACCTCGGATTGACCCAGCCGGGAAATCGAACCAGTAACGTTTTAGTTCGGGGGCGAGTGCTCTAGTCACTACGCAAAAACGCGACTGCTAAAACTTTTAATTTAATATGTATGTATTGAAACATGTTACGATGATCGATGCAAATAAAAAGTTAAGTATCTAATCACACAGAAGTGGGAATATACCTTGCATGCTCGTTATAACATTATTTTTTATAAATAAATAATTATTTTCATCCACAGACTTTAATAGATATACGTATCACCATGCATTTCCTACAGCTTATACGGGATGTTTCTGAAACACTTTTACAAACTTTGAGGGCGGGTTTCTAACAAAAAAAAAAAGTCCATATAGACATAGATTTCAGAATCCTTAGTTCTTGAGTTATTGATGAAAATTTAGTTCGATGTGTTGCAAGGTACTACCTAACAATCTAGTTTTGTAATCGGCAATAAAATCAACACGCCGATAAACAGCAGCAAAATTGACTAGGTTGCTTTCGTTCATGAAATGCGATCAGATACAGTTCCGTGCAGCCTCACTTCCATTAACATTCCCGTGACCGTACTTAGAAATCATATCAGCCTGCTCATGAAATGGGTACCTATCCGCCGTGGTTAAAACTGCAGCAGTACACGAAATAAATGTGATTAACCACAAATAAACACAAATGCAAATGTAAACAAATTTCGTTAGAAACATATCGCCATAAAAGGATACAAATGAGGTGGTTATAGCATATCGTTCGTCCGGAACAAGACAGTTATAACTCAAAAATATACATTTTTCATGAGAAGGGTTTGAAGATTTCCTAGTTATTACTGTTACAAGCTCGCGGGCTAGGTACGTTTGGGGATTGAGGTCTTGATCAAATAAAGAAAATAAAACTTACCTAGTTTATTTACAACTGTACATACAAAAATAACCTATGTCTACAATGATTTATCACAATAAATGTCAAACATAAGAAATAACTACTATTTACATAAAGGATAAAAAAATACATCTACACAGTTCTCTGTATATAGAAAGGTTACTAGTAACTCACAATGGTGGACACAAAGAAATAATACCGCAGAATCTTTCTGACCTGGAATCACCTTCTTCCTACTACTTGCTGCGGTCCCACTCGCTGGACGCCCTTGAACAGTCGTCGCAATCCAATACTTGTTACTATCACTTCAGATCACACTAGGCACCTGCCAGCAAAAACACTCCCGCTCCTGCTGCAGCTCCCCCTTATATACCCCACCCTCCTTCTCGAATTATCTCGGCGGGTCTCTGTTCTCCGACCTCCTGGAAATATGTCGCTTCCAAGTCACGCACTACCCCGAGAGATAAAGAGGGAACAGGATCATTCCAGATCACGATATTTTCCCTTGGTTACCCGATACTGGGTGCAGGTGGTTACCATGGAGTAATACAATCACCCGAGGAGGTATTTTAGCGCTGCCACCACTGTATTGTATTTCGCCGCCCTGCCCGACAGCCACGGCGCCGAGGAGTGGGAAGGGGGGTGTCCTAGCTCCGCCACCACAGTATCGTACTACACCGCCCAGCCAGACAGTCGCGGCTCGCAACACTGCCCCCACCTCAAGTCTGTTCGTCCCGAGCAGACACAACAGACTCTGGTCCATCATAGAGAGCCTGTCTGTCAATATGCACAACCTTGGGTTTTCTTGTCCGAGAGCCCTTGCGAATTATCCGGAAGACCACATCATTTATCCTCTTGACAATCTGGTAAGGGCCTTCCCAGCATTTCTGTAGTTTCGGACAGTATCCTTTCCATCGCTGTGGGTTATACAGCCACACCAGCTGTCCTTCTTGAAATGTCCTTTCAGGTCCCCTCCGATCATACCTCGTTTTCGTTCGGTCGCTGTTGACTCTCAAATGTTGCCGAGCGAAGTTATCGACTGTGCTCAATTTGCGACGCAGTTCGTCAGCATACACCATCGGTGAAGCAGGCTGTTCTTCTTCTGCTGGCCTCCCAAACAGTAGATCACTTGGAAAACGAAGCTCTCGCCCTAACAGCATCTTCGAAGGTGTTACCCTTGTGGCTTCATGGATAGCTGACCGATATGCAAGGAGAAACAGGGGCACCTTGGAGTCCCAGTCCTTTTGATTGTCGGCTACAAAAATGGACAGATACTGTTCTAAGGTACGAGTTAAATGCTCGACCATCCCATCTGACTGAGGATGCAAAGGAGTAGTCCGTGTCTTCTTCATTTCCAAAATTTTGGTCACTTCCTGGAATAACTTGGCTTCAAAGTTGCGGACCTGGTCGGAGTGAAATTCGAGTGGCACTCCAAACCTTGAGAAAACATGCTCTACTAAAGCATCGGCCACTGTGCTAGCCTCTTGGTTAGGTATTGGTATGACTTCAGGCCACTTGGCGAAGTAGTCTTGCACCACCAATATGTACCGATTCTTCCTCTAAGTTACTGGCAAGGGACCCAAAATATCTACTGTCAGCCTCTCGAACGGGGCTCTGGCTATGTACTTCTGAAGATGACCATGACCTCTAGTTCTTGGTCCCTTTCTTGCTGTACAAGCATCAAATGTTCGACACCACCTCTCGACATCATCCCTGCAATGTATCCAATAGTATCGCAATCTAACTTTGTTGAGAGTCTTATTAATTCCAAAATGTCCTCGGCTGCTGAACCATGAAGTTCCTTCAGTACCTCTGGAACTCTAATTTCTGGGAGTACTAGCTCTAGGCATGTTTCTTTGCCATCTGCACTTTCCCAGTTCCGGTACAGGACACCATTTCTCAGAGATAGAGAATCCCATTGTGCCCAGTATGCCTTAGTTATAGTACTTTGATCAGAAAAGTCGGCCCACTTTGGGCGCTGGCCTTTTTCCTTCCATTCTAGTATTGGCCCAAGAGCAGGGTCCTTTCTCTGATCTTCGCCAATCTTTTCATCGCTCCATGGAGAAGGTTCATTGCCAGTTGTGAACTCTTGGATTCTTGTTATCCTAGCAGTTGGTGTCTTCCCAGCCTTCCCTTCTTGGCGATCACAATGAAAGCACATTGGATCGCATGGCCTCCTGGACAGTGCATCAGCATTGTTGTGTAAGCGCCCAGGTCTGTGCTGTATTTCAAAATCATACTTTTGAAGGTGCTGCATCCACCTAGCTATCTGTCCTTCTGGGTTTTTAAAATTCAGTAACCAACGTAATGATGCATTATCTGTTCGTAGAATAAAATGCCTTCCATATAAGTAATGGTGAAAATGTGAAATAGACTTGACCATTGCCAGGAGCTCTCTGCGAGATACACAGTAATTTCTTTCAGGCTTATGTAACACTTTGCTGAAATACTCTTATGGCCTCTCTTTTCCATCCTGGATCTGTGACAACACAGCACCAATCCCCACATCGCTCGCATCAGTGTCTAAAACGAACTGTCCATCACTACTAGGATAACCTAGGACGGGAGGTGAAACTAAAATTTCCTTTAATTTTCTGAATGAGGATTCACAATCGGGGGTCCAGAAGAATTTTCTTTTAGTCTCAGTCAACTCATGTAATGGCTTTGCTATTGTGGCGAATCCATGCACAAAACGCCGATAGTAAGCACACAGCCCAAGGAAACTTCTTACTTAAGTCCGATCAGTTGGATGTGGCCAATCTCTAATTGCTTTTGTCTTCTCTGGATCTGTTTCTATCCCTTCAGCCGACAC
Organism: Medauroidea extradentata; assembly: GCA_003012365.1. Taxonomy (NCBI): domain Eukaryota; kingdom Metazoa; phylum Arthropoda; class Insecta; order Phasmatodea; family Phasmatidae; genus Medauroidea; species Medauroidea extradentata. The sequence continues at coordinate 59,810 of PNEQ01000198.1, forward strand.
TACATGTCCCAAAAATTTCACTTTCCTTTGAAACAAATTACACTTTTTGGGAACTAGCTTCAAATTAGATGCGGTTATTCTCTGGAGCACTGAATTAAGATGTGTCAGGTGTTCATCAAATTTCTTCCCTGTAACCACAATGTCATCTAAATAAACCTGACAAATATCCAAAGGTAGTACTCTTTCCATAAGTCGTTCAAATGTTACTGGAGCATTGTACAGTCCAAAAGGCATGACCTTGTATTGCCAAGTTCCTTTCCCTTGTACAGAAAAGGCAGTCTTCTCTCTATCTTTTAGGGCCACTTCATATTGCCAGTAACCGCTTTTCATGTCCAAGGTTGAGAACCACTGGGATCCAGCCAGGCTATGCAGAGTGTCATCTATCCGAGGAAGTGGGTAAGAGTCTTTCCTGGTCACATCATTCAGCCGCCGGTAATCTACACAAAATCTTGTTGAGCCATCTTTCTTCTTAACCAACACAAATGGAGATGACCAGGGGCTGTTTGATGGCTCTATCACATCCAGATCCTTCATTTCCTTTAGAATGTCATCAACTACCTCATGTGAAGCAAGAGGTAGACGTCTAGGGGGTTGCTTTATAGGTCTGGCGTCTCCTGTATTAATATGGTGACATGCCACAGATGTCCTCCCAAGATCATGTAAACCACATGAAAAAGCGTTTTGATTCTTTATTAAGAGTTCTGCAACTGAATTCTCTTGTCTCCAGTCCAGGTTTTCCTTTGTCCTCTTCAGGAGTTCTGTAAGTGCCCTACCAGCACAGCAAGTCCCCAGAATGTCCTAGGGACATCCTTTGAGGATATCCGGGTACATGCGATCCTCGGGATGTCCTAAGGATGGATATTTCGGATATCTGAGAGCTCCGAAGAACCAAGTCCCTAGGATGTCCCAAGTACCTCCTCGAAAAGTACATCACATCCCAGGAAGCTCCTTGGAAGATGAATTTGGGTCATCCTAAATTCCTCATCTGGGGAGCTCCCAGGAATGTCCAAGCAGGAGCTCCCTGGGATGTCCGAGCAGGAGCTCCCTAGGATGTCCGAACAGGAGCTCCCTGGGATGTCCGAGTAGGAGCTTCCTGGGATGTCCGAGCAGGTGCTCCCTGGGATATCCGAGCAGGAGCTCACACGGACGTAGTGGATTTCTAGGCAAGTTACTAATATGACCACTAGATGGCTCACAATATTATTTAAATTTACATGAGGTTTGTTGCAATTAATTTAGTAGATAATTCATAACTTTTATGTATGCCTTAAGAAATTGGTAAATTTATTAAATTTCGACACACATATTTTATTATTACTGGTAGACTTTTGGAAGTTGAAGCATTTAAAAAATGTTATTACAGACGAATTGTTTATTCGACTGTGTGTTAAATACTAAGTTTACATATCACCAAAACAAATACATTTGTTTTCTTTTGTGTTGAATACTAAAGTTTTACTTTTGCTACTGGAAGGAGCTCCTAGGGACGTCCCAGGGATGCATTAAATACAGGTCCCAGGGAGCTCCTAGGGATGTCCCAGGGACGTGTTTATTACAGATCCCAGGGAGCTCCTAAGGATGTACTAGGGATGTGTTTAATACAGGTCCCAGGGAGCTCCTAGGGATGTCCTGGGGATGCATTTAATGCAGATCCCAGAGAGCTCCTGGGGTAGTCTAGGGGATGTGTTTATTACAGATCCCAGGGAGTTCCTAGGGATGTCCCAGGGATGTGTATGCCAGACATCCTAGGGATGTCCGTAGGTAGTACTTTTCCATGAACTTTTCCAACATAAAAAGGACTTGAACTGAACTTCCCTAGGACGTCCTAGGGACGACAGTTCCCACATCCTACGGACGTCCTCAGGATGTCTGTGTGATGGTAGGGTGGTTCGGGCAGAGTATGCTTCACAAGGTCCTCCCTTAAGACCTTAGACTCAGTGGTTTTTATCTGGGAAACCTGCTTACACAAGCCAATTGTTGCCCCCTCCTCAAGACGAATTGCCTTGTTAGTCAAGTTCATCATTCTAATAGGGAAATTATTTGATCTTGATGAAACCAAAGTTCTGGCTATAAGTACTCCATCAGGGAGGTTACTCCCTCTTCCCATAGGCTCGATTAATCCTAGGCGCCTTACAAACTGTCCTACACAGCACCCTGGTATCACAATTTTGCTAGAAGTGGGCAACACAGTGGCCTGGCAACAAACTACAGGGCAGCTGACTGGTGACGATAATTCTGGTCGTGGTATTAGTATCAACTCTGTTTCACCTGCCTTCAAGACCCCCAGTCGAGTGTCAGCAGCATCCTAGTTTTCGTAGAACATATAGTCCCAGTAAACATGCATCCGCAATATCTGCTATGTAGACTTCATGTTCTAACTCTAGTTCACCCAATTTTAGTTGCACACACTTCTTCCCTTTCACTGGTGTTGTCTCACCAGTTACAATGGTTAACATGCACACCCCAGTACTTTGATCATGTGATTGTTGTAGGAAAGGCCTAATGATGTCTGGCCTGACGACAGTAATGGTCGCACCTGTATCTACCATCTGACAGGGTACATCATCCAGGCTGCCCTTTACCAGCAATGCATCAACTTCCTGTTTCACCGAACGTACTCTAAGGAATTGTGGGGCCTTACCTCCAGCAATCACCGACCGTCGCCCCTCAAGACCGGTGTTTACATGTTTCCCGAATTTTTGAACTAATTGGTTGGTCTCACCTGGTTCTGGGTCTTGGTTTCTTCGCTGATACTGCCGACACTGGGCTCTCAGGTGT
>PNEQ01000199.1:1705-13232 GCA_003012365.1 Medauroidea extradentata
GCAGCACTGCATAGTTACCTTTTATGCTTTTTGAATACAAGCAACCGTGTTGTTTGGATATGTTTTATGTAATTATCGTAATTAATATGTCTTCTTGAACAATAAATAGATGTATTCATGAAAGCTGGTACAGAGTCTATCTTAAAATCCATGTCTTTGACCTAATGAGCCTGTACTTAAAAATTACAATTGATAAAAAAAATATGCTGCATAAAATAAGAACATTACTTACATACTGGTTCTGCCATAAAATACTTACTTTGTTTAAAATCACAATTTACATAGCAATAATCGCAATAGCAGGCATAAATTTGTATTTATTGGCACCATTTCGTACATCACTCATAAGTGCACATTTATCAGTTAAACTGTAGCCACCATAAGTGGAGGGGGGTGTCCGAGTGTACCTAGGGTACCGAGCCATACAAGAGAAGTTGTAATCTTTATAGTGTAACGATGGAGGAAGACAGGCCTAGTTGCTAGATATTTCATGGCAGTTTCATGGAATAAGGCCCTGGTGCAAGGACAGCAAGACATTGCAGGTGAAACTATTTAGTCATTCGGTCATCGGTGTGCAACATATTGTCTTTGTGTGTGTGTGCGAGACTAACAATTGATGTGACTTTGTGCTTAGTATTTAGTTCCTTGTTGCTACAGAGGTTAAAAATCAAAGCTATTATTGTAGTTCTCTTAAAGTTACATCACATATTGGTTGATCTAGAACCAAGAAATCAATTTTTCATAACAATTTGTTAATTTTTAATATTAATATCCTTAGAGTAATTATTTAAAACCTACATATATTTTATTAATTTCTCAATACTTTGAAATGAGCAACCATCATTCTCGTGGTGTTGTGTGGTTGATATTCCGAAGTTCGACAGAAATGAAATTATATATTTTAATCACTACTCCTCCAAGCTACACGAGTATGGTAGTATTACATATTCCTCTTTCAATAAATAGTATGTCTTTAGGTGGTGCCGTAAAGGGGGCATGATCTTCCGTGAAGCCTTTCTTCTATGATCAAATTATATGCCAATTTTAACTAAAGGAGTCTAAATAATTCAACTCTTTATTTCGCATTTAAATCTCGAAACGGCAGAAGCGATTATGAAGGTACCAGTACACGCAATAACTGTATGATAATATTCATCAACTATGCAGGAAGAGTCTGAATAACACCGATAGACACTGGAAGGTGATTCGTTAGGAAAAAATAAGACGAAAATGTAGATAGCCTACCATTTTCCCCGGAAATGATTACTACGGGAGCTGTGCGCCCCAAAAAGTCGAATTTTGAAATGATTTAAATCGGAAACTAATTTCGGTTAAACGACAAACAGGCGAACAGTTTTTTGTATAATTTAGGTCATTCAACTCAATGAATGTGGTTGGAAAGATCAACCCCCTTCATTGTGTAAATGGGGGTTGCCACCCTGCGTTTGCATGAATCTAACTAACGAACACGTGTAAAATAAGGGGCCTGCAACCGATTCCAGTTTTTTTTTGTATGGGGGCCATGTGAGTAAACTTACTGATCGTTTAAGAAATTTACTTAAACATTAATAAAATAATTAATTTACGCATATCATGAATGTAAATGTTATCTGTCACATACAATTTAAGAAACATTACCCTAATATTTTAATGGCAAACATTTCATCAATGCTCAAATAAGTTTGGACGTTCATTTGCCTTTCAGTTGTGTACATTCTTATTGTGGCTTATTAGGGTACTTTATATGATATAAAAATAAGACGCTATAGCAGACAAAGACAAATTAGAGACGACAGCACATATTTACGAACCTGCAAAAGAAAACGCTATAAATATTGCGCTTACAAAATATCTGGAGAAATACTTTATGTTACGGAAATTAGACTGGAAAAAAAAGTTAAAAAGAAACATATTGCTACAAAAATATGAGCGAGTAATTAGTATTTCTTACGTTTTACTAGTCGTCCTCCTCCTAATATTGGATGTATGTTCTGTAGATCCTCATGAACTTTCAGAACTGCCAGAAGATACACCCTATTTATGTTATGAAAATGTTGTTATATGAAAAAGTAACAAGAGACAGAGAAAGTAAAGTACCACGATAAAAAAAACTACTCAAGAGCAAGGCAAAATTTTCATTTCCACAAGCAAAATAATCGGACCTGGTTGTACGAGACAGATATACCGCAGACATACATACATGTTTAAAAACTTGGATTTTGCGTATTCTTCTAAAATGACATAATGTATACGTTAACAACTGACTATAAGTTTGCATTCCTTTAAAGTGAAAGCTACTACTTACATATGTGCATCAACGCTGTGTTACTGGAATGACCCATATATCGATTTCACTAATGTCACATTGTTAGAGATGATGGTATACCGCGAAAATATTTTGTGCCAACATATCCTTGAAAACACTGCAGTTTCTTGTAACTTATATGATTAGGTTATATACAACTGACACAACGTAGCTGTCTGCAGACCAATAACAGGCACGGGATTCTTATTGACTCAGTCAAGTAGGGTAACAGCTCCAAGTACAAGATAAAGCCAGTAATCTTCCGGTAAGCTGAACGTACGTTGAAACCCAGCAAACAGTCAAGTTACCTCGCGATATACCATCGTCTGTACACATTCTTCGCAACTCAAGACATTTCCGTATGCGACTTTACATTTTTTCCATTTCATTTATGTCCCGCAGCAGAGCCCTGCAGACAACACTTATGCCCCGCTTGTTCCAATGCACAAGGTCGTGTTTGCGCCGTTTTCCGACACCAATGTACCTGTGGATATAAATTTTGGCATTAGTTACATACCAAAAAAATTAATGCATGCGGTGTACAGATTTTGCCATCACCACATTTTTATTCATTAATTGTTCTAGGTATTTTATTTTATTTTGGACACAAAACGTGGCTAAATTTTGTTCCAATGAAATTTTTGTATCTTCTATAGATTTCGCGTATTGGCTTGTTGAAGTCAAAATGCATGTTTCCGTTTTAAGGATAAAACTACAACCGACATACCAAACTGAACAAATTCACAGTCGATAAAGATGTTACAGGCTGTTGACATTCTCCTACAAAAAAAAACTTTTTGCATTTAAAAACAAACTTAAATTTATAATTGAAATGTAAAAAAATTCTAATTTTTTATATACAAATATTAAATTTTGTAATTAAACATTGCTGAACTTGTAGCCTACAACAACGATATACACTGTGCATTTTTTTTCAATTTGGTAAGTGTCGTCCTTAGAATGGTTACATGCTAAGTTTGACTTTAACGAGCAATTAAGCAAAAACTATGCTAGATAAACACATTTTATAAGAGCAAAATTGAGTCACATTTTATGCCTAAAATAAGCCAAAAAAATTTTGGTACAAATATAAAAATAAAAACATGGTGATGAAAATTGTTTTGCACCGCGCCCTTATCAAACTACATTAATTTTTCTGGTGTCACTACCTTCAGGAGTAAAATGAAAGATGTCTAGTGTAAGAACAAAATCAGTTATTGCTGACAACACAATATTCGTTACATAGCAAACATTAAATTACACTTACAATCTGCACCTTGCACAAGTCAAACCGGTATGAGATTTCCTTTACATTCATATTTAATGCATTCTAATAATACTGTATGTTATAGCAAGTATACGTCTATACTCTAATATACCATCAGCATTTAAAAGATAACATTACTGGTAAAGTGCGTCATGTCATTTACATAACGTGACTGAGTTGTTAAATAATCACTCAGAATGGAGTACAGTCATGTACAAAGTTACGTTATTTTACATTAAGTAATTAGAATTTATTGGTTTGTGGACATAACGTCATTGCTCATGCTTTTCAAGTTATCTTACTGATAAATACATACCGAGTCCATACATACATACATACATACACACATACATACGTACGTACATACACACACAAAACGCACACACCGACTAGGTGACTGACATATCATACCGCAGCCTGAACAACTGAACCAAGAAACAAGAATTTTTTTTTTGTGTTGTTTCCTCTCAGGTCGTTAGTGAGCACTAAGGTGGGATTGTTCGGAATTCGACACCTAATTGGGAGAAAAGGCATAACATTTGTTTTCTATCAGCCGATGATTCTTACCCTAACCAACACAGATATTGAGTTGTTGTTCACGTCAGAATGATGCTTACGTAAGTACCTAAAACAGTAAGTCAATTTTTGTAATTTTATAAGTCAACTTAATTATTGAGAAGAAAACTTAGTTTGTAAACTTTTTATGGCAGACGATCCAAAAAGCAAGTACGACCAGCGTAAAATACATGTACAGGAGTTTCATTCTACAGTTCTATCGAGGTGTATCATTTTACAACCTCTATGAGCAAAGAAAATTAATGTTTCATTTTTTAAATTAGTTTTCATGAACAACTTCAGCGCTATGTGGCGTTCGGCGTTGTTGTTTGAAACTCGGGGGAAATCAGTTTTAATACCACATAAGCTATGTAGGCCCTATTATTATGTTGGATTTCCCACATAACCTTCATTTTTATTTAAAAAAAAAATATTAATCTAAATTTTTCAACGTGTAAAAAATATATGGACAATTCATTTGAAACACGCTGAAATTTTTTTAACGGCTTGCAAGGTCGAATGGTAAAAAATCCTGAAATCGCTTTTTAGATATTGACGTAGGCTTCATTTTAAAATCGATTTTTCAACTGGTTTAGGAGATTACGGGTGATTAAGCAGAGCACATGGAACACATTATATTTTTTAACGGATTACGTAAGCATCACATTGAAAAAAAAAATAACCTACATATTGTAACTAGTTTGAGAGGAATCAAGGATTGACAAAAAAAACCCATGTTATGGCTTTTCAGTCCCTTAATTTTCGAATTTCCCAAAATCGAAATATTCGCTAACATACATTTATTCGGGCAATACTTTCAAGTTAAAAAATAATTATGCCTTTCTAGGTTTATGAAATATCAGGGATTCTTTGAAACCACGTTTCCCCACTTTCGCCCGGTTAAAATTCGAATATCGAAAAATTCTTTCTTAGTTGATGATTACGGGTTAAGGGAATGTTAGTTACCCTCCAAATGTTATGGTTCAGGGTCCAGATATTTAGGCTGCGCCTAAGTGAGTGAAGAAGTAGTAAATGCAGTTCTCTATCCTTTCTTTTCCCTATGGTTTCGCAACGGATTAAATAAAAATGAACAAAAGTAATGTTTACAAAAATTACGTTTCACTTAATTTACGTGTCCACAGCATTAATATTATGAAAAAGAAAATTGCTGTAAAATAATTACAATACCTTCACAAGCGCATAGCGACCCCACATAAAAATACCACGTCATAAACTATAAATAAGTTTCTAAGCCCACAGTCTTTAAAGATAATAAAAACAAAATCGCGGAAATATATTTCATATATATTCACATTTTGTACATTTATATGTAAGTATATTCATATATTACTATTGACAACTCCCATACTGGTATGCACAAAAATTAAGAGGAGGCGAGTGAAAAAATTAATAAATAAATATAATTTCTTATGTCATTCAAATGTCATCTGAATATTACATTTAACAAACTTTTCGACGATGGAACGCATATGTTTTATATCAGTGACCACGGTGTCAGTGGCAGAAAAACACGGACATTAACAAAATTTCGTAAAAGTACAATATGAGAAAGTACAGCTTTATAGCATTGTTAAAGCACGTCGTTTTATCAAAGGCGTGAACTGGAAACATTACAAAAATTCACATTCTATTATCTCTAATTTCTCTGGTGGTTATACATAAACGGACTAAATTTCGTTTAGGCTAACAGTATGTGTTTATAAATATTTTAAATTTTAACCCATAAAAATAATAACTAAATGATCATAACTATATTCTAAAATTATGATAACAATTCAATTTATAAATAACGATATGTGAAGTGAAACTAAAACTACACATAGAGCAATGTGCTACTGTAGAACAGCGCTCATATCTGGGTGAATTGGAATTAAATGACATGTCTCCTTTTTTTCTTGAGTTTCCTATATTGTCCGCACAATATTACCTTTAAGCTAATAACACACTGTAGACCACGGTCTATGACGGTAGAGGTTTTGACACCGAGTTATAAAATATGACTCCCTTTTTGTCGCCGAATGCTAATAGTCATTTAGTGGAAGATTTGTATTGTTTCACATTGCACTTAGTTTAAAATGAGAAGTTGCTATCGGAATTGCGTGTAGCATGTAGAAGAAAAAAATTTACATTTAATTTTGCATTGGAAAACATTTTTTTCTACCATAAAATTTAGTTCTTCAATCTTTTATATGTACACACACATTGCAGCGATTCTAAAAATTTTTAGGGCAGGGAACAATAGATTTTGTCCAAATGTGTTTATTAAAACAATAGTACACAACATAATTACGAAATTTGTAATGCCGCCAGATGCAAACAAGACAAATCTTCCACCAAACGACTACTGGCGCTCGGTGACAAAATAGGAGTCACTTTCTCTTACTGGAGAGCATACACAGTGTCAAGACCTCTTCCTCTTAGACCATGGTCTGGACCACGGTCGTAGAAGAACAGGTCTGGACACAGCTCAAACTCCGTCAACTTCCCCTCACTAAGATAAGCACTGTATGAAAATGTATTTTTTTTTTTATCAATTTATGAAACACTTCCTTCGCTCACAATTTTAAACCTTGGCACCAGAAATCTTTATTTACTTCATAAATTTAACAATGGAAAAAACTGGGCGAAGTTTGAGTCCGATCTCCCGAATTACAGCTGCAAAAAATGCAGCATTCTCGGTAACATGACGAAATACAGCCAAACAACAAGGAGTTCAAGTTAAATCCGTTGGTAGACAGGCGAGTGTCCAGGCCTGTTTTTCTACGACCGTGCCCTAGACACAAATGTTAGTTTCATTTAGGTAAAAAGTTTTGGCATGGTCTTTGATAGCCTTCGAGTGTCATTAGATTGAGGGTTTACTATAGCAGTTTTTGACAGCTTACCTGCAAAATAAACTGCTATTTATAGACCCTCTGCGCCAAAACAGAGGATGTATATCATATACAGTCATGATGCCTCGTCCTAAAAAAAAAAAAAAAAAAAAAAACATTTGCACCTTTGGTTCCTTTTAGTTTTAGTAATGTGTACAATTGACATTATGTACCTGTTACACACTTCGTATTTTCTTTTCTACACCTTCTTCTGCGAACTTTAATTATTAAGTATTCCCTTTCTTAATCATTACAGTGTTCTATAATACTTGTAACAGACATACCAATGCATATTTAGCCCATACTAAGACAGATGTGTATCTTAATTAGTAATATAAATTTTTTTTTAATTTTTCCCGAAATGGAATAGTGTCAATGTCAAGTATTAACAGTATAAAAAAATAGATACTGTGTGTTAACATTCTGGGAAAAAAATTTGAAACGGTGAGTATGGCAAGTACTTATTAATTACACATTAACAAGATATGCACTAACCTCCCAAGTACATCAAGTACTCGTTAAATCTTGCCAACATCCTTTGCCGCTCTACGTCCCCTTCCAGATACGGGACTGGCGGCAGAGTCAGCCAGATAGCTTCAACTTGACTATCTCTCAAAACCCAAACAATCCGCCTAACCATCATTTTAGCAAAATGGAAGTTCATGCCTGCCTATAAATAAGACACAACAAAAAACTATATGGCAGTAACTTACAATGAAGCTGTCATAATAGTACCCTTTAAACTTACATAAAAACATAACAAAACATACATTTGTATCATGCAGTGATATTCTTTTAGGTAACTCACTTTGCCATTTCCAGTTATTTACATGTCGTAATGTGTTATAATTATGTTTGATGTTCGTTTCTGAATATAAAACCAAACCCGTAAAAACAATCTGGCACAGAGTTCAGAAGATTTTGGGCTTAGTGTCAAATATGAGAAGAAAGAAGGTAAGGTATTGTATAAACAATTTTTTTCTTAATTATTATTGTCGATAAGAAAATTGTATTACAGAATTACAATAGTAACACTATGCCACTCGAGCATAGTTCTATAGGTGGGGATCTTGAAATAGGTTACATTATTATGGAGACAGTAACACACTAAATCATACTTTGAATAAAATCAAAACATGAGAATAAACATAGAAAATTCAACATCACTAATAAACATAACTAAATCTAAACAGAACATGTAAATCATTAACAAAGTTACAAACAAAATCCATGTTAATAAGTGAACACAAGGAAAGAAGAAAATAAACAATGCCCACAAATATCACAACAATCACAACAACAAACAGTAAGGTAGGCCTAAGTAAAGAATAATTCCTACGTTTTACAAAATAGAGAGATTGGATACACACATGGGTACATATAACCACGAGTAACTGGTTACAATACAAAATCCTAGGGAATTTTGGAGAGGCTGTCAGCTTCAATTATATTACTCAAAATAAAGTTTTTTAATTTTATTTCAAAACTCACTGTATGTATGGTATTTTTCTAATTCTTTGGGTAGGGAGTTATAATGTTTAAATCCATCAAAAGAGACAGACTTTTTTTACCATCTTCTGTGTTTACTCTATGTAGGTAAAAGTTATCCTTATTCCTAGTGCCAAAGCTATGAATTGGTGTATATTAAGCCACACAAAGATATTTATATTTGTGTAAATATGTTAGTAAATGGAAACGTCATAGACCATGGCTGGGTAATACACCTGACATTTATTTATTTATTTACTTATTACGTCTATAAGGCGCAGTTAAGGCATTGATGCCTTGTCTTACACTGAACCCATTACACATCAACACAACGAAATAATACATTACATGATAAAGAATTAGTTTAAAAAAATTGTTAACAGTTACATGTTAGAACAATGACATGTATATGTACATACAAAAATAAAAATACCCCATTCATACACAGATAAACACACACACAAAAAAACCAACCGATTATCAAACCGAATCACACGCACACAAAACAAACCAATTTTCACTCGGAATCACCAATTTTTCAACCAGAATCTCTCTGTCTCTCTCTCTCTCTCTCTCTCTCTCTCACACACACACACACACACACACAAAACAAACAAATTTTCACTCACAATCTCTCTCTCACGCACGCACGCACACACACACACACACAGAGCGAGTAGCGTGCTTCATTCGTTATTCGTCGGATGACTAAGATAGTGCTTATCTATCACCTTAAATTTATAGACATTATTCACGTTTCATTGTTCGCTTTTAAAAAGTGTTCCAGATTTTGGATGTGGCGATAGTGAAGGAACCAGGACAATTTTTTTTTGTGCAGTGGTAGGCTACTAACAACTTGTCTGTTTTAGAAAGGTTATTGACTTAGTGGCGGTCATTCTGGTAAGAAAAAACGTTTGAAGAGATAGTGAGGTTTTTTAGTATTAAGTGTTTTGTGAAGAAAAATCAATGCATGTGAATTTCTTATTTTATACAATTAATGCCACGATAATTTTCTACGGTAGGGACTTATTCTGTCGCGCTGTTTTAGGTTGAATATGTACCTTATGCAAGTATTGTGAAGTTTCTGTAAACGCTTAGAGTAACAATCGGTGAGACTGTTGTATACTACATCACAATAGCCAATGAGAGGCATCAAAATACTTTTAACTAACGGTTTTTAAGGCAACGGGCATTAACCTTTTGAAACGTCTTAGTGAATGTAATGAACTGTGTATTCTTCTACATATTTTAGTAACGTGCGAGTCCATAGCCGTCTTTAGTAGTAGGCCTAGAAACATTTTCGGAAACAAAAGAAGTAATAAAATAGTTATTCAACACATCGGAAGATAACGCATTAGGCTGAAAGCTATTAGTACGTTCTGGGCTATTTACAAATTCGAGAGTACAGTATTAGATGCTTTCCCCCAAACAAGTGGCATGTAACCTCAGTATGTAAATTATAATTGTAATGCAAGCCAATGTCGTGTATTTCAAATTACTGAATCTAGCTACATTTATTTATGTAATCTAGAACTGTACATTTTTTTAAATCAACTAAAACTTATTTATCTTAGAAATCTTCACACGTAATAAATTTAGAAAAAAAAATATTGAAACTTAAAAACTTTTGATAATCTACAAGAAAATCAAATAATAAATTGTATAGTAATATGTAAACTTAAACTTGTGTGACAATTTAGTAAGCAACATTTGTTGTGTTTTCTTGACATATTTAGGAAATTTGTGTATTATTTGCTTGTATGTAAACTAAGAGTAATTATTGTGTTTTTGATACATGCTCATGTATACCGGGTCCAGCGGAAGAGAAGGCAGAGATTGCCTTAACTCCACCCAAGGTAAATAAAGACAAAATAATTAAATAAAAAATTGATTCAGATGGCTATTAATTAATGCAAAACAAATTGTCCTCTTGACAGATACAGGCAGCGTATTTAACCTATATAAGACTCCAATTACAGGCAGATTTCCTTTACAATACTATTCACGTGCTCACTGCATTTGAGGTGCTGATCAATCGTCATACCAAAGAATTTGTTGGAAGAAACTTTGTCATATACTCTGAGGGTATGTCTGAATATCTTTTTTTTTGTAATGTTTGAAAAATAACGAAGTGGGTTTTAAGAGTATTTAATATTAACTTGTTTAGTCTTAGATAGTCCTTCATTAGTTGTAAGCCATGTTGCATATGCTGGGCAATTTCATCGATATCCTGTGAGTTGTATAGGACGGCAGTATTATCTGCGTAGAGGAAGACCTTCCTTTATTGTTCCGTTTGTTTATGTCAGTAATATAAGCCAAGAACAGAAGTGGCCCGAGCAAAATTCCCTGAGGGACTCCAGTTATTACGAGTTGAGGATGACTAATAGACCCAGATATTTTAACAAACTGCATTCTGTTAGTTAAATCAGTTTCTACTAATTCAAGAGAAATGCCCCGTATTCCACTTACTTCTAGCTTTTTTAAAGAGAATATTGTGATCAACCGTGTCGAAGGCTTTGCACAAGATGGCAGAGGTCGATAGATAGTTGTACTTCATTTATCAGCTGCATTGCTGCTAGGGAGGTATTGGATTCAGATAGAAATCCAAATTGCTTATGGTACAAAAATTATGTTTTTTATAGAAATCGTATATTCTACTTTATACCACTGACTAAAAATTTTTGTTTAACACAGGTACAGATTCGTAATAGGGTTCGCTTACTTCTTTTGTTTATTATTATTAAAAAGTATTACACCAGAAATAAAATCGGACGACGTTTAGGCCTGCTATGCGGATGGACTGAAAATTGATATTTTCGTGGGTAGTACACTTTCTTTTCGGTCGTTTGCGAAAAAACTAATATTTAAAAATGTATTGCTTCTACTAGTTAATATACATGAAATTTATAATAACTTATAAATACGTTATGAGAAAATTATAATCATTCAGTAAACTCCTGTCTCAATTATTTTTTATAAACACTTTCATTTTCTTACAATTGGTTGTGATAAGAATAAAAT
>PNEQ01000200.1:1657-20984 GCA_003012365.1 Medauroidea extradentata
TTTTCTGACATGTAGAATGAATGTGGCATTCATCTTCATTTCAAAAATGACTACGAACACAAACCTAAAACCTTGATGTGATAGTATAAACTTGTTTAGATTTTATGACACAAATGTGTAAATCTTATAATTATTGTTAACTGGCATTGTGTATTATCAGTGACTCTTAATTATTTGTGTGTACATAACAAGAGTTGGCTCCATGTATGATATAATGTTAACTGTTCAGTTATCGTGTCAGTTTGACTGTGGAATGGACAAGAACTGTCAACAGTTACGAGAGTTAACCTACCTCAGTAGACTGCACCCTGGACGTAACAGCATGACTACTACATAGGAAGAGGCATCGTAATGCAGTTTCAGACTCTATGCCGATGTAAATGTAATAATGGATGGACCTCAGCTCACGTTCCCCTCCCCCTTGACTAACATGTCCTGACATTCTGGCAGCAGTTGGCATCATCACAGGCATGTTACAGTTGAAACTAACTTCCCGACTGATCCACCAAGACCTTGTGAGGAACGTTTAAGTAAAATACTGTACTACTTGCACAACACACACCCACCAACCAATACAACATCCCAGTCTACATATTTTATTATTCAGCACGCTCTGTTCTCATCTGAACGCTATTATCCTCAAAGTACTAACAATGCCACATTGTGGCAATAAACAAAACTTTCCCAAGCCATTGCTCTTAAGATGGTGTAAGCAAGGCTATACACAACTTCTTTATACAAACTCGTAACTCTGCTTTAGTCTACAGTTTATAATTCTTTGTACAATTATTCACAATGTAAAATGGTAACAAAACCGCACTTATGACATAATGATTAATATAAGTGCTACAGTTTTAAAGAATACAGTACATAGTGTACCTGCAGCATGGTCAAGATGACGACACACCTGACAAAATGTTCTGTCCCGAATAATCACATCCATAGTTTACAAGAACAATCCAACAAGCCCCCCGAGAACATAAACATAGCTTAACATTTGCTAACTCATCCAGCTAATTATTGACACTACCACTGCTGTTTCACATGTTGCAGGTTTAAAGACACAAACTAGTGTTTGCATGAGAAAGTAAATGGAATACTGTGTGCTGAATGGTAACTTAACATCTATTAAGTAAAACATATATAAAACTTCTGACTTCAAATCATACCATAAATGAAATAAAATCAGACTACTACTGTCAAAAGAATAAAACAACACCTCTCTCAAACAAGAGGCCAATACAAATGATACATAAAATCACAGTTTAAAACAAAACAAACTACTGAGCTGAGATGCGATGATGCTTGTTTTCCTTCAGCTATTTGTAAGTACAGTTGTATAAAATGTTAGTAACCTGCAGATGTAGCACTGCCTGTTTCTATAATGCTGCGTAGTGCAGTGGTGTCTTACAAGTACGCAGGTAGCAGGCACACGAACATAGCTCGATCCTCTCTGCACGAGGCAGCTACGTCAACTACTGCTTCTTGTGCTAAACTAACACACACTCTCTTCTCTCGACAACACCGTACACACTTACAACTCCTCACTTGCTCACCTACTTTACTAAATAACATTGGTACGTGATTACTGTACCTACGTGAGAAATAAGCTTGTATTTGTGAAAACCCTGATGCAAATGTGACGTCCCAGTTCAGTAAAATCCATGCGAAACTACAACCTAAAAACTTTTGCCCATAGCAACTTGTTCTCGCGGCCTTACACGATAATCAGTCGATAAAAGAGACACTTCTTGGTTCTCGAGCAAGAGAAATGTCTGCAGCACTCGTTACATACCCCAACTTGCCGTGACTATGTTGGGCATGACTAAAGAAAAGATGACTCCACCGAGAATGCCAGTGATCAGACATGCAGACCCAAACATGCCCGCAGTGGTAGCATACTGCGGCTCCACGGATCTGGAAAACACAAGTACATACTCCAAAATAAATCACGGAACTGGCATTGATTACAAAGTACTCTAAAGTTACTACTAAATAAAGTTGTTGTTTTTTAAAAATATGATGTTACATTGCAATAATTAGTACAAGTTAAACCTATATATGTCTTTAAGGGTAAAGTGAGCACTAAAAATTTAACCTTTGAAAAATATCTCTAGCCGTTCTGTATTATAATTCAATGTTAACTATAGTCCCCTTACCGCTTGTAAGGTTGGCAACAAAATTATGCAATAACAGTTCCGTGTGTTTTCCTATTTCAATACGACAATACACAAACAAAATCAACTGAAATCAAAATAATTATATTTCATATAATTAAATAACTTTTTTATTAAACTAGGGTATATCGATTCGCACTGACTACACAATTTATCTTACAAGCGCAAACATCAAGTGACGTGCCCAGAGAGGTGAGATGTGCCCCGTTGTTAGCCGTTACGTGCAAAAAGATACAAACTGCCTGACAAACAAAACATTAGGAAGTGCTTTTTTGAGTGCTTACTTTATCCAGAACCGCATATACCACGACATGTACCAACTATAACAACAATGTTTTAATGCACCATGAAGACCAACACAAAAACCAGTTACAGCAGAACCCTGAATTTATGAGTATTGGATTACATGAAACAGCGATTTTACAATGCCATTCTTGAACGCAGACCCCATTTTACAAGAACTGGATTATATGAGACAGCGATTTTATGATGTCATTCTCAGATACAGAATTCATTTTGCAAGTACTGGATTATACATGACAGGGATTTTGCACGGATGTTTTCTGGCACCATGAGGCACAATGTGATCATCGTTTGCCTCTCCCCACACCCCTGACTTTGAGAAGAGTAGTGTGCAGCGGCAAGCAGTGACGTATTCAGATGTGGAAGTAACTGATGGCAGGATCAATACAAGTGCATAGTTCCTGCAGTAAGAAACTATAACTAATGTAGTTCAAGACAGCTATAAAGTACAGTAAAACTAGCTTAAGATGTTTTTTAAAAAAATCATATAGTAAAAACATCTTATCCAGGAAAACGTTTCACTCCGAGATTAGAAGAAAAAAAAAATTAAAGAAAAAAAGAAAGGAAGAAAAAAAACTTCATAGTGTTGTAGTAATAAATACAAATACATTTATTAGAAACTCACTATGTAATAAAGTACAAACCAAACATGTTGACATTTTTAACTATAAAAAACCATCTTGTAGAGTACACATGAAAGAAAAGAAACTATGTACACGACAAGAGCCTCTACTGTAAACTCTAAACCCATCATGCATTTCAAGCAGCTTTATACAGTATTCCCACTCGTATTTGAATGACAGCAATGGCAAATGAGTAATAAAGTTATTAAATATTATTGAGCCCTTGTTTTCTTGCACATCAACAACCATTACATAAACGCATATTAAATGTTGTAGCTGCTGTGCCGTGCCTGTGAGACTAATATATTTTTTAACTTCTTTGCATCTAACAGTCACTGTTCCATAAAGTTATAAACGTTTCTTAGAAATTTTAAATGTTTTATTTACAAAAACTGTTTTGTTCTGGTCTTAAAGGAAAAGCCACTAAACGCCATAATAGTGCTGCAGGATTTAGCTGTTTTTACTTTGATGGTACTTATGTGTGTGTTTATTTTCTAAGCCGCTGTGTTTTTGTATTGGTATTAGCAGTTCCGACATGTGTTTTGGTATGTGAGCGTGACGTGTGTTTTTATTAGGTACGATACTCCTGGAGGCTTCTGAGAATGTTTAGTTTAGAAGGTTACAGGATGGTTCTTCTAGATTTCAAGTCGCAGGTTGTGGGTTCCAGGGACTGGAAGTATTGATTTCAGTGCTATGAAGGTCGTAGCCGGGTCAAGCAATGTCCTGATTGGACGAGAGCGGTGGCGTAACTGCTGAATGTTGGGAAGTGCCACTCATAGTTGCATTTACAATAGTAGGAAAACCTATGGAGCGTTAGGTCCTGGTGTGAATTTGCAAAGTCAATATGTAATTTTTAGTCCAAGTAAAATTTTATTAAGACAGGATCACGGCAATACCATTTCAAATTTCGGGACAGCAGTATTCCAGTTTTCGTTAAGCTGGTTTTAAACCTAATGATGCACTTTCTGTCATAAACGTTTGTAAAATAACGTTACAGTCGTATACCTCACTTTCGGTAATAAATATTGACAAAAAATAAAATTGCATATTCTTACTTTGAAATGCCCACTGAGTACAACTGTTCTTTATGGTATTTGTCCTTTCACTCAGAACATGGGATTGGTAAATAACAAGTGTTGTTGTACACATATAATTTCACTCTGAGAATGTTTCATCAATAACACAAGCAAACAATGGGTGACAAAACAACATAGACAAGAAGTTCGATTGGTGTACTCGCTGTCTGGCTAGCTACTGATATGTGGAATGTGGTGTAGTGGGTGAAAAGAACTGTACAATTCCATGACAGCTGCAAGACTTTGTGCATGTACTGCACACACACACACTGTAGAATACTAAAGGAACTGCGAACTGCAGTGGCAGTTACAGCACGAGCATAAAACATTTACCGTATTTGCCAGCATACAAGACAACTGTTTTTACATATTTTTGACCTTCAAAAATTGCTACTCATCTTATATGAAGGTGCAAAATTTTTTGGCAACCTAAAAATCATTTGAAAACTAAGCTGTAAGATGTGGAGTTGTATGATATTTCAAGGGCTTGTGTTTTTCGTCACAAATGAAAACGAGTGCGCCATTTTTAAAATAAAATTTACGGTACGAAATTTTGATGAGCGTCATTCATAATAAAGAACACTTCCTCGCAGCGAAGCGGCGATTGATGCAGCTAAAGCGCGTGTCGAGATACTTTGTCTCGCCAGCCTACAACTCTTGGGCGGAGAAAACGAGGATCTAGGTCCGCATGCTTACATCCTTTGTCTCGCAAGCACAAAACTCTCGGGCGGAAAAAACGAGGGTCTAGGTTCCGTACCACACATTCCTGTGTCTACCGTCTAGTGCTAGGCTGGCAGACAACAGCGCACAGGAATGCAAATGACCTTGCAAGCAGCTGTTGTAGCCCGGTGTTGCCATGTAGTGCATGGCGTGCCTCAGTCCGGCGTTGCAAAGTCGCGCACAGTTGTCGGCAGCTGATGATATCGCCACGCCGCCGCCGTGCATTTCCTTGGCTCGGGTCCCCGGAGGGCAGTAGTAGTCAATGTTATTCATTTATGTGTCTACTAACCGATGTTTATAAAACGGTAATATATGCACTGAAAATATTTAAACTACATTTTTAATGTTTCTGGCAAAGGAAAAAAATATTTTTCTGTCAAGAATTTCAAAATTAGTAATTTACTTTTTTTTAAAGATTTTGTACCTCCAAAACCACGACTCGTCTTATTTGCGGGGTCGTCCTATATGCCAACAAATACGGTATAACATATAAAAAAAGCATAAAACTAATGTGCCGTTTCAAAGGTTATCATGCGTTTTCACTGAAAATTCACGGTTAAAAAGGATACATAGAAAAAAAAAAGACATTTACTCATATTTTCAACAATCAATAACCCAACCAAAATATTAACATTTCATATATCAGGGTGTCCACTGATATTCAGTTTTGGAATTCCTTGACTTTTCCCTGTTTTCCAGGTAATACTGTATTTGTTAATTTTCCCTGACCTATTATCGGCAAAACTGGTACTTTTTAAGGGCTGCATCGGCCAAATGGCTAGTGTGATCGCTTCACAGTAACCGGTCACTCCTGTATTTTGCTTGTGAGAGTAGTGCTGGGACTTCGGTGAGATTTCTCAAGGATATTTCTTATCTTAATCCTGGTTAATCCCAATCTTAATCCTGGTTATTCCCAACTTCCTTCACCCTCATCGGTGCTCAAGACCCAAAATGTTACAAGCTTTCCTAACGTCTTGGCTGAATTTGTATCTTTGATATCATAATTTTATATCAACACAGCACATTTGAAATAAATAGCTTTAATGGAACAACATTAAAAGAATTGAATACATGCATTTGAATCACAGACTACATACTACGCGGCTCAATATGTTGAATAAAATAAGAAAAACTATTTTATATAAAAAAATTAAATCAGGTTTCCCAGCAGTGAATGTAATCAGAAGCGCTTACAAATTGATTTACTGCAATAACTAAATTATAATAATTTAATTATTCAGTACTACAAAAATGTTTATTCTGGGCCGTTTTGTATCATTTTTCCCTGACCCAAATGAAAATTCCCTGACTTTTCCCTGTTTTCCAGGTTTTCCCTGTCGGTGGACACCCTGCATATGACACCATGATGAGAGTTACAAACAACGCCACATTTGTTGCTACAGGCATATTATTCTATCAACATATATTTTGCACTCTAAGGCTACGGTCGCTTCTACTGGGGCTTACATACAATAAACTGACCTGCCTGACAACCGCAGCATTATACTGAACCACCACTCTCCTCAGCACCCTCTCCGTCCAGGGTATCCCACCAGCCGATAATGCACGGTTCAATTACAATGAAATAGCAGAGTCTAGCCCTCTCCCAAGTACCTCCCTGGGTAAAACCTAACAGGTTATACTACAATTATTGCAAACACAACTTCATTCAAGTACAATAGATTTATTTACAAGAGGAAAAACACAGTGTCCCGTTATCACAAATTCATTAGCTCATTAACGGGTTCATCCTAAAAAACACGAGAGTTAAAAAAAACCTGGGAAAACACCTTTTTACATTTAAAATTCCTCCAAGACAATAGTATCTCGTAGTACTTTCAGGCCTATTTGCGCACAACACGTGCCCCATTACACAAAATAATAAATTTCCAATAGCAATTTAGTTCACACAACACTACAAAATTAGTAGTGGATACAATGACAATTATCTTGTGTTCACACTTTCTCCCTACAAGTTTCTTTTAAGTTGATTGCTAGTTAAAAAAAAATTGGGGGACAGAATATTTAGGTTTACACAACTTTTAAGTCCCATATAATATCAATCCCAAGTCATATTACAGAGTAGTACTTATGACAAAATTTGTCTCCCAGGTATCAGAGATGTGCGAAGCAAAGCCCCTCTTACAGTTGTGGAACACTGTGAAAATTATATAAAAGCAGCCACCCTACCTTTGTACTCCCTCACACATCCAACCTGAATTCTCATAAAATGATTCAGTGTGGCCTTGGAAATACTGAAAACCCATACAAAGAAAGAAACTCACGCAAATGGCACTGGAACACCCTCGCTGTTTCTAGACAACTGTTAAACTGGGCCGTGATCCTTTAAAACTCTCGCTCTGTCAACCCTAGCTGCATGTCCTCCGTCTAGCTCGCTCCGCTGCAACTTCACACATGACGCAGCCACACTCACAGCCTTGATATTCTACTACTCTTCCCCCCCTCCAACTCATTTGTCATGCCCGTGCATGCGCTGAAGCCCAGCCACCCGAGGTAATGAGGAGTGAAGAGGGATGAAGAAAGTGGGAAGGAATCAGCTGACTCGCGAACAAAAGGAAAAAGCCACATGAAAAACTACACGCAAGTACAAATAAAGAAAGCATCAAAACAACCTTACATGCTAACATAGGACACAGATGACGACACCTTCACAGTCGTAAACAAACAATGTTCACAGAAACCTGTATCAAAGTACGACACCCAGCATACAAACAACTGAAGCCAACTAGGTGCTCGCAACACCACATCCTTGAAAGTAGTTGCAAAAAAAACTCCTCAACGTACAAAATCCGTCTTTAAGAACGAACAACTATATTCTCCTACAGTAACCAACACAGAGAGCTCACCCACCTAAGAAGCTTCCAGCGAGAATACCACACCCCCCCATATCACTCAA
Organism: Medauroidea extradentata; assembly: GCA_003012365.1. Lineage (NCBI taxonomy): Eukaryota > Metazoa > Arthropoda > Insecta > Phasmatodea > Phasmatidae > Medauroidea > Medauroidea extradentata. Next base: position 9,474 of record PNEQ01000200.1, read on the forward strand.
GTCCTAGTTCAGTTGGAAGTACGAACGAAAAAACAGGATAAGTGCCACAAATAAACAGTTTTCAGCCTACTATAAAAATGTGCAAGGGCTGTGTACCAAAGCCACAACCTTTACAGAAAACGTGTTACCTAACAGACAACTATTTCATAATTTGCCTTACTGACGTATAGCTAAACAACTTGAGTATTAATTTTCACTATTTTCCAACGTACTACACAACCTACAGATCTGGTCGCGAACCAAATCAAACATTAAAATCTTGTGGTGGCGGTGTCCTTATCGGCTTGAAGACTTCTTTTCCAAAATCAAGACATTTCTCTTTATTTGGACCCCCAAAAATTGATGCACTATAGTGAGAACTCACTATAAACTCAAAAACCTTATTAACTGTAATTTATGCCCCTCCATCTACTACTATGCAAGACTACCTAACTCACTTCCACAACATCAAGAAACTCGCAGTGAATTTTATTGGTAAAATAATCATTCTAGGCGACTACAACATGCCGGGAATAAACTAGTTATCTAACCAGCTACAAAATTTTATGTATAAAAACATTCGAGACAAAGGACAAGCGCATTTAGATTTTGTCGCTTCTGCCAACCTATCCCAAATGAACACCACACGTCCCAATAACAACCTATCAGATCTATGCTTCACTAATTTAAATCAAATCACTATTACATCAGTTAATGAACTACCGTATTTGCCAGCATATAAGACAACAATTTTTACATATTTTTGGCCCTCAAAAATTGCTACTCGTCTAATATGAGGGTGCAAATATTTTTGGTAGCCAAAAATCGTTTGAAATGTAAGCTGTAAGCTGTGGAGTTGTATGATGTTTCAAGGAATTGAGTTTTTCGTCACAAATGAAAACGAGTGCCCCGTTTATTTTAATAAAATTTACGGTATAAAATTTTATGAGCGTCTTTCATAATAAAGGACACTTCCTCGCAACGAAGCGGCGATCGATGCGAGCGTGTGCCGAGATACTTTGTCTCGCCAGCCTACAACTCTCTGGCGGAGAAAATGAAGATCTAGGTCCGCATGCTTTCATCCTTTGTCTCGCAAGCACAAGACTCTCGGGCGGAAAAAACGAGGATCTAGGTGCCGTACCACACATTCACGTGTCTACCATCTAGTGCTAGGCTGGCGGACAACAGCGCACAGGAATGCAATGACCTTGCAAGCAGCTGTTGTTTCCCGGCTTTGCCATTTAGTGCCCGGCGTGCCTCAGTCCATCGTTGCCGAGTCACGCACACCTGCCGGCAAATGGAGATATCGCCGGCCACCGCCGTGCATTTCCTTGACTCTTGGGCGCGCGGAGAGCAGTAGTAGCCAATGTTATTAGTTTATGTGGCTACTATGATGTTTATATGCCGGTAATAAATGCATTGAAAATATTTAAACTAAATTTTTAATGTTTCTGGCAAAGGAAAAAAATATTTTTCTGTCGGGAATTTCAAAATTAGTAATTTACATTTTTTCAAGATTTTGTACCTTCAAAACCATGACTCGTCTTATATGCGGGGTCGTCCTATATGCCGACAAGTACGGTAGTATTACCGCATTTACTTGTGTAAACGCCCCACTTATTTCACTAATTTCTAATTTGAAAATAGGGGTGCTGCATTTACACAGAATTAAAAAAAAAAATTGTTGTATTTTTGAGCAAAATTGTTAAATAGTGGGTCAGAACTAAATTAGTTTGTGAAATGAACTGTCCAAGACCGCAAATTTACCTGGAAGCAAGAAAATATAAACAATGTTCTATTTTTAAACCAAGTCCCAAGCTTGCCGTCAGGCCACAGGTCAGGCCAAGTGCCAAACAAGGACAAAAACAGGCGATGAGTCATTCTACACGGTGTGGAGGGAGAGCGAAAAGATGACCGATGAGGAAAAAAAACGTACTCATGTGCGCACGTACTCACACACTATAGATTAGAAAGAGAAAATGTTACTGTACTTACGGTCCATTTGAAGTTACATAGCAACGTTCTCATCCGTGCACAAAGTTAGTTAGTAAGTTTATCTGCAATTCCATTATTATTTAATGACTTATAACATTTTAATACGTTTACAAAGAAAAGCATATTCACAAAAGGCGTAATAGTTACATTTTCTTCCACCCATTTTTCCACTCACGTTCCACGCAACTATCCCGCTTACTACACAACAAAGTGACTAGTGAAAGGCCCGCCTGCGCACGTGAAGACTGGCAATGCGATGTGGACTGAGACTCGGAAGGCCTTCAGTTTCTTCCTACTCTTTGTTTCGTCCGACACGCACGCGTAGGCCACAGCCAACCAAGCGCTTGTTGATAACTCCACCTGATCCTCTTCTTCCTTCACACGCCATCCTTCTTCTCACACATTCTCTACACGTACACACAACACAGACACACACCCCCACCCACCAGCTCTCGAGATTGCTAGGCGCTCGCCAGTCTGACTCACAGACAGGCGCGGTGTGTGATTTACATGCGCGCTGCACTGCCTTCGTAAACATTAAGTTGGGAATGGAAACACAGTCAAAATTTTTTCTCCACACATTCTTAAATTTAGGGTGGGGCGTTTACATGGGCGGGGCGTGTACACGAGTAAATACATGAAAGGACGCCCCAAAAATTGTGCTCCGTGCTGCTTGATGTGCTGGGAGATAAACAATGGCAATGTTGAAAGACTCAAGGATGGTGTGCTTCACGCCACGTGAATGCTGCGCTGTGGCAGCATAAACTGCACTCTGTCTGCAGTTATCGGTACTTAAAGACTGCGCTGTACTGTGGCTTATTCTCGCGGAGCAACAAATCACCATCCCAGTCTTTGTACTCAAGAGCCGCCACACACCGTGCTGAATGAATGAGACAAAGGATTTAGGTGCACGCTGTTTGATGCTGCTCGGAACAGTCCTGGCCCAGCATGCTGAAAGCTTGGCATGTCCCAGCGGGCTGGCATCCGCCACAAACTGTATGAACTGCTGTTGCCTTGGCTAACAGTAATGTCAGTGCTACGTATTCACTGCTCATGCGCTACAATCTGATATTAAAGGGTTTTATACTGTCAGAACTTTTCCAAGCTTTATTTATTCAAAGACCCTGATTTCTGTGTAAGACCTGCACATGGGAATTTTAAAGATTGTTTTCGGAAAATATGTGCTAGAGGTACATGGGTCAAAATTTGTAGATCCATTCTTGTGTTCTCAAAGAAGACAATTACATCCATGCTTACAGCAGACTTCAAAACACAAGAATATTACCATAAAACCATCCTTATAACCATAAGTGTACGCCAACCTCTTCAAAAATAATTGCATAGCATTTTTATATTCATTCTCCTCTCCCTCTGACATTTTGAGAGTTTTAACAATTTAACAGCACATTCTACCTTAAAAACACTGATGCAGTGTATTTAAGCCTCACTAGCCACACTCTCAGGCAGAGGATGAATGGGCACAGGGCAGACGCCAAGACTGCAATAAGTGGCTAGGTGGCCTCACTGTTAGTCCCCTAGAGAAGCTCGTTGTAGCCCATGCTGCCTCCCACAACCTGCACTTTTGACTCTTGTTACAATACCAGAGTGGCGAGAGTTCTTGGACCATCTGACAATAGTGCAGGGCTCTAGTGATGGGAATTAGTCCATCAATATACAGTGAAACACCCTTTTTTACACCACTCGAGGGATCTGCTACAAACTATTGCAACTGCAGGGAAGTGTAAAAAGAGGGATATATAAGCTGCATTAGATTTGCAGGTGACCAGAAGAAACAAATGTAAAATAATAGAAAGTGTAAAATCTGGGAATGTAAAATTAAGGGGTTACACTGTATCACCAAATCCAGACAAACCCCCAGACTCAACATTAGATATATCATCCAAATTTAAATCTCTTGCCACCACTCTGTTATGTTTACCTTCCAGCCACTAGGTTCGCTAACTAGTCATCCTGTCAGCCATACTTCAGTATGTTTCCATTCACCGCCTGCAGAGGCTGGCCTGGCAAGAAACTGTCCCGCTCACACTTCCACGGGAAGAACTGTGTCATCCAACATTATGTATAAGTCTATCCATGAGCACCTACCTGCGAGTGCTTGTGCCTGTTTATGTATAAAATTAAGTTGTAACTAGTAGCCTAGCAACCAATTTCCTGCCAATTTTAAATAATCTTTTAGGTAGACGACTAACTACTGTAGTTTACTGCATTTCATCAGCCAACAAGCTGAAGCCATGTGACCAGTACCTCTGGTGTCGACCACAGACGGTTTTTGAAGACAGACTTTCAGCTTCGTGGTCACGCTACTCCTTTGATAACTCGCTCCAGCCACATCATCACGAGGTATGCTACATGAACACCACTGAAGGACAGTACATCTTACTTACGCAGGAACATACATCATGGCTACGGCACTGAAGTAACCGCTTGACACGGCCATGACGACAGCTCCGGCCCAGTATATCCAGTCGTTGGTGACGAGCACAGGCAAGGTACGCTCCACGTTGGCTGGCATGTAGTTGCACGCAAGGAAGAATGGTATGAACAGAGCTCTCGCTACCACCGGGATCACCAAGTACTTCGGCTTTGGCTGCAGAAGACAACACAACCCGGTGAGTTCACATGAGCATTGTATGTCAATATATGTCCATTATACATTAACAAACCACTATGAACACATGTACTGCTACTTAGTGCCGGGAAGAAAAACAGATAAAATTACTATACAAATTTTGCTGCTTAAAAATACTTGGTATATTGAGCTAATTTAAGTACACACAATGGGATGATAAAATCTTGCCTCGCAACAATGACAAATCACGGTTCCCAAGACATCTGTCGTAATTCCCTAACTACCCCACTAAGACCCATAAAAAAAGTGTATTTCTTTGCCCTAAATTCGTGTTTTAACTGTCGCTGAAATAACATACACACACTTTTTAAAAAGAAAATAATGACTTCATTTAAAAGGCATAATTTTCTGAAGAAACTGATACTCATTTCCAAAAATATTTTAAAAAGTCATTTGCAAGTAGGTGCGTATCACTGAACAGTTTTGTAAACAAATCAGAAAATTTAATTAACATTAATAATAATTACTGGGCCCCCTTGTAGTACTAGCACCAAGGCCAGCCAGGGTTATTGGTTTGCCGTTAGTCCGCCGAGTCACGTCAGAGGAGAACTCCAGCCGATGCGCCACTAATAACAGATAGGATGAGAGAATGAGGAAAAATGGTTACTCTTTAGAGTGATCTATATTAGAGTTATCCTTGATCCAGCGAGAGACTGCTAGGTGAGCCATCAAGGAAGAATTCTGGCACTAGCGCAGGGAGTCTATCTAACATAAATTCCAATTCCCTAATATTGAACGTCAGAGATTGATACACAAGGTAGTTTCATGGAAGTAGACAACTAAAGTAATTCCATTCCACAGGTTGTATTCAAGCAAAGACAGGTAGGTTACATTCACAAGATTAGAATTGTGTCGTGACCAATCTGGTGCAGACATGACTTATAACCAGGGGTTAAAGCAATAAGATTATGACACAAGTTATAGAGAAACAACATAGGTTACTGCAAGGAGTACGCTGACAAACATAACTAATTCTACATGGCTCATGAAGTCCAGATACAAACTGGCTAAGGCACATTGAAGCGAAAATAAGACCTTGCCCGTGGCTGACATTATACGGCTATCCCACTTGATCCCTTAACAACACGTAAGGTACAGGAGTGAGGGTTTATGTAGATATCTCTGTCCAAAACCCTAGAGTAGATGAGTGAATGTATATATAGCCGGTATAGATGATAGAGGTTGAGGAAAGGCTAGTTTATGAAGTCAAGATTTTCTTTTCGTTCTATTCAATAGCACCAGTAAATTGCACTGCCGCTGAATTTTGTGAAGAAGCACTGATTTACATCTATACTCACATGTTTTATTCACCTTTCCTTACATTATTTCTTTCCTGTGATTTCACTCCAGCTGAAAAATTATTTCATCGCCATCAGAATATTTTATTTGAGAAAATTATTGGAAAATTCTACAAGCGTATTTCGGTATTTTACAGCACTGTGTGAATATAATTCCACCAACAGAATTTGCCTGGACATAATAACGAAACATATGTACATTTCTAAATATCTACACATTACAGTTACAGTTATGTAGAATGGCAACATAGCAGACATTAAACAGTAACAGAAACATAAACATAAAGGTAACATTCACTGCACTTACCCACGATCCAAGTGTAGACAACAAACTTCCAATAAGTGCACATACGTTGAATGTCAGGAAACACATGATGTTTGCATACAGAGCTTCAGACACAAAGAAATGTTCATCATACTTCTTGATGCCTAAAAAGTAAACAATTTAATTTTAACACCACAGTCACTACCTTCACATTGCAAGCGCAACTAAAAATACCTTATTTACCTGAACATATGACTATGCTTAATTCCAAGTTTTGCTGCCCAAAAATTGTAGGTCGAGTCTTATAATTACAATTGTGAGATTTGTTTACAAATGCATTTCTCTGGCATTTCACATCTGTATTAATATAATAAAATTTAAGGTCATGTGGAAAATAATGGATTTTGTACTTAAAAGTAGCAATTGGAAATTAAATGCTCACTTCAATGCATTACAGTATTAATATTTGTTTCGGGTTCTGTAAATATAGTACTGAAGTATTTTCAACAAATTGACATAATCCAATTTACATAGTTTTTAAATACGCAGCAATGTGTAAGTTTTCACAGAACATTTGATCTGAACCGAAATGAACATAATGCCAGCTAATAGTATTGACGTCCCAGACAAGTACTACAGTACATACAAATTCATTTCTTTTACCCTCCAATAAGCTGTAAAAAAATGAATCCTAAAATGCTTTACTATAAAAAAGGCAACTATATCTTTGAGCTACTTTTCAACATAATGACAACGCAGAATGAGACCCTTGTACTGGTGCACCAACTTTCCAATACACTCTGCTAAGGAAGTTGCAGCGACAGAACATGGTCGAGGGAAGAGTGGAAACAATAGTGCTGTGTTATGATTTGCTTGTTATCGCTTCAGGGGCATCCCACAAAGAAACAAAACTGCAATCACAATATTTGATGCACACTGTACACATTGCATGGCCAAAATGTTTATACGAACAAGGTTCAATAGGTAAACTGGAATATTTTTAGCAGAGGGTATTGGAAAGCTGGTGCACTGATACAAGTACAGTCAACTCTCGATTATAGGACCCCGGGAATAACGACCCTCTCGAAGTAACTACCCTTTTTTAAGGAACCATGGAAAATTGAAAAAAATTTGCTTCAAAAATTTTTTAAATAGCAGAAAAAGACGTTGCATTTATTATGGTCGCAAATGGTTGCAGTTATTTCTCAAAAACTGTACTGCCGCACGGTGTGTGTGTTCTAAAAATATACGTTGCTGCCCCTTTCTCCCTTACGACGCGATGGCCAGCCAGCCGGCCCGAATGCCCCTTCCCATCCCCCGGCCGGTCGGCAACCCGCCTGCTTCTTTCCATCCACCGGCCAACAGCTCCAATAAGGCAGTTCGCTCCCCACTTTTTCATCATGTGCGCGCTGTAACTTTTTTGCCACTAATTTTTCGTGATCTTGGATAAGGTAGTCTGGGTTTCTGCCTGTGATATTACGATTATAAGTCGTGTTTATTTAAACTTTATAACGTTTTCTGTTTTGTTAACTAAAATCTATTAAATATAATTACCATAATGTCATTTAATGATGTATACACAGTAACGTTCGTAAATCATTATTTTAACAAGTGAAAGCAGGACAGTTCATAATACACACTACCAAACGTCGGTGCATTTCTCAGATATGCATGGCATAGGGCAGTACGACACTTGACCAGAGCGTGTCTGGTGTGAGTCACTAGCTCAGAAGTGCGCTCACGCACAAGCACATGCAATCAGCTCGACCGTAAATAGCAGCTGTGGATACACTTGTGTACGTCGGTGAAAAGAAAATATGAAGCAGCACTGTGTAGGTTTAAAGTTGTTTTGTGAATGTGTTATCCAAGTTTATTTACAATGATCAACATCTTGATGTTTGTAATTGTTTACTGTTGGTAAACTAATTGAAACTGAGTATCAAATCCCTCTCCATGCACATTGGTGAAGTGTGTAAATAACTCGTGCAGAGAGTAGACTCATTATGCAAGCAGATTATTTTCAGATGGCTGGCAGAGCTAGAGAAGTGAAAGAAATGCAAAACAAAGGGAGTAGTGTTATCATCACGTCCCATCTGCTGAGCGAGCGTCAGGAGTTGTGACTAGGTAGTGGTCAAAAGTGCAACAAGTGACATAGATTAGACACGTCATGTATGTTGTTTTTGAACTAACCAGTTTCCAGATAGGTCCTTGTGTACACAAATTATCATAAACATGTGTGTGGTCGCTCGCTGCCGAGACGAGGTTCTAGGCCCTCTAGGATCCCAGGAGCCAAAAAGCTTTATCAAAACGTATGTTGTGCCAACTAGAATTACCGTTGCCGGCTAAGTTTGTTCGTAATGTGTTGATGAAAAGTCTTAGATGTCAACCATGACATACCGGTACATTCATCTTATTGAAATATTTATTGTAATTCAATACATAACATTGCGATAGTACCTCGTAAATAGTTTCAAAATGCCAACATTGCTGGCACTTAATTTACGTTGCTGGCAATATTTATGTTTCATTGTCATGAATTCATGCTTGATGCTGAGCTACAGAAAGGTCGTACATGCACGTACAAAGTATCATTTATTCAAAATATGTCATTCTATTGAACAAATATTGCTATTTCAATAAACTTTATTGCGGTATTCTTGCAAATAACTTCCAAAAACGGTCGTTGTCTGCGCTAGAATCTATACTGTTGGCGAGTTTTTGCATAATTTTGAGCCAAAGAAAGGTCATATATCCGCTTCCAGTGTATACACTAGACCCCCGATTTTACGAACCCTGGATTTAACGAAGGTAGCGATTCTACGAATACAATCTCAGGAACCCTCAAAAAATAACAAAATTATATGACAAAAAAATTGTAAGGAATTACATTGACAATGAATAAAACATACTGTATCTAATTCACGGCATTAAAATATGAATTGTAGAGTTGCAGTTATTACTTGGTAAGTCACAATATTAAAAATAAAACAAAAATAGCGAAAATCAGTTAAAAATGTGGCAGTGACAGTTTGAAAACCGCGCGGCGGTGCTGCCTGTGCCAAGCCGGCCGGCCTGTCTCCAACTATGACGTATTAGGATCTACATTGAGGTCGTACTATAGACGCAAAGTTCCAGCGCATGCGCATATGCTCATTTAACTATAGTACAGCCTCCTTCTAGGCTGTTTCACGGCGTCTTATATCTCTCTCATCTCGCGCCGAATAAGTTTACTTTTTTACACGAACCCTATAAATAATAGCGTGATATTTTTCTTTATTGCGTTAACACCATATGTACTTAAAACAATTAACTTGGTGCATAATTTGTTTAAACAATGTGTTACTACGAGTCGTAAAACAGGGGTTTCACAAGTGAGCACGATAATAGCGCTACCTATTTACCAAGTGTAGAAACATTTGTATCCGGGTATGTCGAACTTGGAAAATAAATAGACGTTCGTGTATTACGTAATCCCAGAACTCCTAATTTATTTTTACCGCATATACAGACCGTGAAAGTGATTATTTTCAATCACTTATACATGTAATTCTCGACGATTTTAGGTAAGAACGTCACAAAATGGCGTTTTTGGAACAACGTCGGTATATTCTACGGTGCCGCTATCTATCTGCCATCTTGTGAACGTTCGTACAGTTGCGCTATCTGTCCGCTCTGCACGCTACTAGTATCTACGTTCTCGTACAATTCAACAACAACGTCAAGGGAATGTTTTTACGTTAAGTTATATAAAACTGCGCAATGAATAAATACATCCGCTTATTCCTTCTTTCTTTGGTGAATAATTTACAAGGGCATTTTACTAGAAAGGAACGCCTACTTTTTTTTTCCATTAAACGCTACGCAAATCGGGCTATTCGCTCGTGAGAGAAGGCACTCGACAGCTCGGTTTTCTCTTTTTTTTAGGACAAAGATCGATCGTATCTATTGTTTAGTGGTGTTCTTATGATCGTAAGACGTCTGCCTATTGATATAAATTTATATTTCAACTATCACTTGCGATATTTTTCTGTTAAATACAACGGGAGTCTGGCTATTCGCTCGAGAGAAGACCCTCGGAATCTCAATTTTCTCATTTTTTGGGGACAAGGGTCGGTCATATCTACCGCTTAACAGTGTGACGTCTGGCTACTGATATCAATTTATGTTTACATTATTACGTTAATTAATTTCCCGCAAAACGCTACGGAAGTCGGGGCCTAGAGACACTTTGCAGAAAAAATGCAATTTTAAAATTGTCTGTTACGTCCGGGAGGGGAAGGGGGAAAAAAGGGGGGGGGGCAAAATACGCCGCTATCGAATTTACGAAGGTAGCAATTTTACGAATGCGATGAGAGGAACAGTGAGTATTCGTAAAATCGGGGGTCTAGTGTATATTTATTCAATATACGTCACTCTACTGAAAAACATTACCACATATTTCAATAAACTTTCTTGCAGTTTTCTTGCAAATAGCTTCCAAAATTGGCCGTTACAGCTGCAAGAATATATATTTCCGGCGAAGTTTTTACTTAATTTTTAACCAAAGAAAGGTCATATATCTGCTTCCACTGTATTTATTTATTCAAAATACTTCACCCTACAGGAAAATATTACTATTTCAATAAACTTCATTGCTGCATTTTTAAAAATAACATCCCAAAATGGATGTTGCGGATGCAAGAATTTACGTTGTCGTCAACGTTTTATGATTTATATTGAACTAAACAAAAGTCTTAGGTCCATTTCAATGGCTTACTTATATGTATCATTTTATAAAAACACGTAATTTTTGCGCCATAGACAAGTGAATGCAGATTCAATGATAAAAAACTGTAATTATGAACGTTTTAGTGGTCGGGGATCACCAAAAATTTGTCAAAATTCTAATAACGACCCCTCCGAAATAACAACCATATTCCCGGGAACCATGAAGGGTCGTTAAATCGGAAGTTGACTGAATCTGAACCTGCGTGGTCATAATGTCGAAACATAGCTAAAATACATACGTATGTTTCTTTTGACATTACAATCATTTTACAATAGGAATGGTACCTAGAAAAACAATTCAAGATCCAAATTATTCTTCCAAATTATTTTCACACCAAATGCAACCCTAAAGATATAATTCATTGCACATTTTATTCTCAAATTATTGAGCTAAAAAATGCCATATTTTCAAATGCCACGGTAATCATTGACTCATTTCTTATTGGCTAACATGTGTATAATGTAGTTGGACAATTGCTTTAGTTTCCTGCTGTGACATGCACTGGCACGTAGCACTTACTTGGCCTCTTATCACACAGTAATTTCAATTTTTTTTT
>PNEQ01000201.1:8834-22742 GCA_003012365.1 Medauroidea extradentata
TATTCATTCAGGGTTCGAACCCACTATTTTCCCTGAGATATTAGAGTGTGTTTCATACCGACTGGTGTTCAGTCGTGAGCTACGTGGAGCTGTGTGTGTGTGTGCCAATCACATTCGGTAGCTCACCGCGAGGTGGGGCCGAGTGGGGCATCATATATATTTTGCGACACAAGCGTGATGGGCAGACGGTACCATCACACTATTCATTTTATTTGTTTTTCGTTCATTTTCGACTCCTTTTACACAGAATGTAATTTTAAGCATCTTCTAAATAACATTTTACAGTAAAACCTCTATTTAACAAAACTCAAGGGACCAAAAAATTACGTGTTTATTGTAAGGGGGTTTGTTAAATAGCTTTATACAACTGATTTCTACTCGACATAGAGTTTTACATAAACGTCAAAACTTCGGTCGTCAACTCTCAGCATATCCTGGAAATTATGGACGCAACTAAAAAATGATAAATATTACAGAAATTGCTGTTTATTTTAAACATTATGTATAACTGAAAATGTCTTGATCACAATACCTAGCATATAGAACTTCGTATTAAGGTTGCCATGTTTCTAGAATATCAGAGTTTCATCTAGTACTTCACCAGATAACTTTATACGTAGTGTGTTACAATGGCTTTAAATTTGAAAAGCCAGCCATTGGATGCTTGCTAATTTTCTACTTACATTCTAAGTGCTTCGTGCTAAGCCTTTTCTTAAACAATAGGTCCCAGAGCATTACTGTTTAATGCCCCTAACCTCCAAGAACCAATCTAATTTCCTTGTCCAAGTCTTAATTTTTACCTACTTTAACACGTTTCCTATTTATGCCAACAAAGGCAGTGTTGTTTTTAATCTGTCCATGATTTGAAATTTCGGTTGATAGCGTAGGCCTAGATGCGGATGTCAAAACCGTTAACAATATCACACTAAAATTTCAAGGTTTTATTATCATTATCTGCTGCAACATTTCTTTGAAACGCATTCACGTTAAAGTCACAACTAACCATGTGCGTAAATATTAGACTTTTGAACGACGGTCAGTAATTCGATGATAGAAAAGCAAACCAATAAACAACGTAGGCCTATGTCACATGACATACACTGTTGTGTATGCATACTTTTAACCCAGAAATATGGGATTCGGAGTGGTTGTCTCGCCAAAACCATGGTACGGAATTCTACCACCACGTGCGCTGAAGTTGCAACCTAAGAGTTAGGCGGCCATTTTATGTAAAGTGTCGCATGCGCACGTGTGTGTCTTTAAACCATGTAACTGGTGGAACTGAAGACGTGGCGTTTATGTTTATTTACAGTTTTTTGTTGTATGCATCCAGGTTTTCACATACTTTCAGCGTGAGGACAAGTGGAAAAAGATTGGCTTGTAGAATTCAATTATATTTATGTGTGTTTTTTTAAATTGGTTGTTCGTAGTAAAGAGTTTTACCGTTTTGTACATAATAAATTTTGATATTTGGGGCTTAAAAATGCATTGTTCTTATGGAGGTTTGGCGGGACCAAATCTTTAATTCGTTGTATAGGGTTTTTCGTTAAGTAGAATATTAGTTAAGTAGAAGATTCGTTAATGGAAATTTTACTGTATCTTGTATTTTGCCTCGTTTGTGATTTTTGAAATACCCGTTTGGCTGTGAACTAGAATCCTCTTGGATGTGAATCATTGACAGGTCAGAGTTGAGGCTCTGGAAGGCACAGTTGAGGGATATGTAGTGTGAGGGGGTCCACCCACCACTTAGGCCTTTATTGTTTCCTGTTTTTATTTTATTATTTCCTCATGTTTGACTTTTTGAATTTTCTATTATCTATATAATTACTTTGAGGTATTGTTGACAGTTGTTTGGCTTTTATCTGTATCAGTTTTGAAATTGTTAAATTTTATATGTATTTGATTTGGTTTGTTAAGGCTGAGGCAACTTTGTGTTGTAATTAAAATTTAATATTATCATTTGCAGCTTAACTGTCATTGTATTGTAACTCCAGGCTGGGTGTATTGTTGGCAAGTATAGTTGGATGGCACAGGTGTGCCTACCCAGTTCCTGGAATTGCTATATTTAGATTTTTAACCGTTTTTCTAATACTTTTACTTTTCATGAAGTGCACGTGCGCCGCCGCTCGTTTAGTGTGCGAGAGAGACAGTAATATGTTTGCGCGAGCTGGCTTGGGCCAATGGAAGGACACATGGTTCAAATTTATTTATTAAAAATTATGTTGTAAATTATTATATAATTATGGTTTTCAGAAGAATATTTTCGCTTTAAAAGTTGTTTAAAAGTATAGAAGTTTGTAATTTGTTATTATATTTCATTTAGTTTTAATTTTACGTTATGTTCTTACCTTGGTGCGCTGGGTGGCCGCTAGAGGCGCTGCAGGGAGAGAGCAAGCTTCGCGGGATCGGCCAATTTTGGGTACTTGGTTGTTCGGACGCGGACGAGGATGGCGGTCTGGAACGGTTGGTGGGCTGTGTGGGATAAAGGTGGCCGAGCAGGCATGATTATTCTATAGTTAAACTTAAAATTTCCAGTGCTGTAGTCACTGAGTGGATGGCTCATGCATTCGCGAGTATGGCGTGATTGCGATGTCATGACTTGTTTTAGTTTTCAGGCTGTTGTTTTCAGACTATTATGATTGAAATCTAAAACTTTCATTATGTAAAGTTGATTTCTAAAAAATATTATGTAATAAAACAGTCACGCCAAAAAGGGTTTACTATTTTTTGAGTAGACTTCAGCAAAACCACTATACGATCACAACTGGCCACGTGAGAGGTTAAGTCAACAATAATGTAAGTAACTTTGGCTTGATTCAGTTAGCGCCTGACGCGCTACATTTTCTGGTGCCGTTACCAGGATGTTCGAAGGTTGACAACAATATATTCATTAATATTCAACCGACGTGTTACAGTAGGCATGTAGCCTGGTCAGCAATCTTATTGTTTATTACATCGTGGGTGATAGTAACATGTGCAACTAGGTAATGCACAGCAGACCTATCTGTACATCTGTATCCCCAAGTAAAATATTACACTAGAACCTTGATTATCTGCGACTCAATTATCCTATTTGCGGATTATCCATAATTTTTTGTGGGTATGTGTTGTGTTGCTTTGGGGACTCGAGGAAAAAAGCAGATTTTTTTATAGGCAGGTTTGTGCGAGGGTAACTATCCAGTTATGGCCGGTTGGCAACAAGCAGACTTTTCCTTGTTTACGAGTGTATTGCAATATTAGGTTTGCTGGACCCTATCATGAAGAGGCGTGGGTTTAATTTAGTTTCTAGAGGGTGGTGTGTGTGTTGTGTAGCCAATAGAAGCGCGAAACGTGAAGATCAAGCTAGAGGGACGCGAGTAGTGACGCACGAGGATATGTAAGAGTTGTTCCCCGGTCCTCGGGATGTCCGGATGTAACTAGGGTGTCGCCCCGGTCTGTTTATTCATTTGGAAAAGGCAAGAAATGAAGATGTGGAGCAGTAGCCCATAACTATAGTAATATGTGTTGAGGAGAGTGGCAAATTTAACATGCACTGGTAGGGCTCGCAGTCAAATTTTTCTTTGCAACCTAATTTCCACCGGTCTGTGTGGCCATTAGGGGGTCAGAGTCTGGTTTTCACCACCCAATAGTCTTCTTTGTTTTTAGTGAGATGTTGGAACATTATAATCTTCGTGGGGACATCTTCAGTTCTAAATTTATTTTCTTCAGTTTTTTCTCAAGATGTTTTTCGGTCTGTTATTTAATCTGCGAGTTCCTGAGCCAAACCAAGTGATTCTATATATTGTAATGCTATGAAGGATTTTTAAAAACTGGTTTGAAATAACTTTTTTTTTTCTTCCTGGTTTTTGGTTAAAACGGTAGCTAAACATTTTCATACACATCTAATTAACCGTATCTAAACGAAAATTTGAGTTTTACAATCTAGATTGTCTCAAGGGAAATGTCAAAATTAGGGTGAGTAAGGAGAAGAGCGGACTTTGCTGTTATGGGGCCAAGTGAGGCTCGCCCCATTTTCCAAGGGTTCATCTTGCATGTTTCTTGTATGCTTGTTTTTCGCTTATGTTGCACACATGTACTTGCTAAATGACAGTACTTAATGACAATGCCTTGATGTGATCAGTACTGTTGAATGTTGTTTCAGGAGTCTTGAATGGCATCAAGAGAATGGTTGGTAAAGGTTCGCCAGAACTGGAGGAGAATGAGCTGCTGGTTATTGCACCAGAGTCTACTACGCCCTGTGTCAAGTCTGGTAAGAAACGGAGGGCAGCAGACTTAGCTGGGGCTTTCTCCGCCAAAAAAAGGTGAGTTCTTTGCTGCAGTACATGGCTTGAAACTGGTTGGCTGACTACATTCACTGCATTTGTCTCCTCCTTGTATCTCTTATGTTGATGTAATTTGGGATCTTGAAGTGTAACCTTTCCTTCAATATTAAACTGACTGTCAACAACAGTAAAACATTTATAGAATCAGGACTTTGCAAAAGGTCGTAAGTCCAAAATCATTAGTTACGAGTAAAACACAAAAAAAAAAAAAGATTTACATGATACTATGTTGTAGTGATGGCCCGACACTGGAAAAACCCGATACCGATGCAGGTTCCGATATGTAAAATTTTACCGATCCGATACCTGAAAACCGATATTTTAAATATCTGTAGGAAATCTTGTTTTCTGTTTGAAAAGATAAACAATTTGAGTAAAAAAGTAATAGGAATTTTTACTGTTCGTCATTTAGACTATAATAACAGTAGTGAAACACTGCTTTAAAAAACTAATAAAATTCAAAACTAGACACTAGAATAGTATAATAAAATACAAGCTTGAAAATGTGTTGATAATATCAACTTGATATATGTGTGGTCAGTCATTACACTTTGAAAATGCCGCAGTCAACCTCCATAGCTTCTACTTCAAAAGATACACGATAATTTGTGTTAAAAAGAAGTTAATTAGGAATTTTTATGTAGTGGTTTAAGTTTAAGAAATAAGACTTAGGTTCTGATGTAAAAATGTTAGTAACTGAACATGTTGTGGTGAGAGGCCGTTACTTTTTTTTGTGCAAATTCCGTTAGAGATGCTAAATAACCTCTCTGAAGCTACGGAAACAGGAGGAACAGGCAGTTTATTTTGAGCAAGCAGTTTTGGTTTGAAAAAATATACTATTTCTTTCCATAAGAGCAAAGGGTCATCCAACAGTGGAATAGTAGGCTCTGTTAAGTACCGAGTCAATTCATTTGGTGCATCAGTTGTGGTTTGAGATGCACCTGACATAATTTCTGCACAAATCTGCTGCAATGCTGACACTTCAGTTTGAGGCTGAGGAGTAGGTACTACTACTAATGGCATATTCCAATTGACTGCTCCGAGGGTGCACCCCGAAAGCTGAAAATATGCAATAGTCACGTGATTGCCCCCAACGAGTGTGTATTGTTTATGCTCCAACAACTGGAACACGCCATACTTAACAGTGCAAAACATTTGTGGCAACAAATAACTTGAAACACGAAATTCTTTGACCATAAGTTCTCCAAAACAGCCAAACTTTAATCCTACGAAATTTGAGAGGTTACTTTACTACAATTTTTCTTCTTGATCTATCGATAAATAAATGTGCAGACAACTCGATCTTACTAACCTTACTATAATTTTAATAACGAACACAGATATTAAAATAATCATTGTATGTTTGCATCACATAAACTTCTTTGTATTTTTTAAATCCCGAACAGTCATATAATTGCGTTAATTCCCCCACAGAAAACATTTTCTTTTGTTTACACAATCACAGGTCGCAGCCATAATTGCACTCGTTTACTGCACCGTCTCTCGAGATGGTGCGGCAAAAACTGCTCCCGGTGCGCACCCATCGAGTGCATCTCTCAATTGGAATACGAAAATCCGAATGCTCCCAACGGGGGTTCTGGTAATTGGAACACGCGGCACCCGTCGGGTGCCCACCAGGAGCATTCGGGTGCAGTAATTAGAATACGCCATAAATGTTCACAAATGTAACCAAAACAACTTCTTCCTGTACCGGCATTTGTAAATAAACACCTCCGAAGGATTGCCAACATCAGAGAAACATAAAACGTAGTTCACCAAGAGGAATACAGGGTGCGTTCCGTGTGCACAGCGCTGCTGTTGTGCTTTACGCTACATGCCATTCTGCAGCTTATACTCAAAGAATACAGCAGCAGCAGCAGCAGCACTGGAGTAGCAGTCTCAGCGAAGACTTGACCTCGCTATCTACAAGTGTACATTCTGTGACTTTTTTTTTTTTTGCATTTAGGAATGGTATTTTGATCTTCACTTTGTTGTTTAACGATAAGTAAATAATTTTCGTGTTTTTATGTTTTACGGCATCGCTGTGTGTATTTTAAGTGAGAATTATTATACTTTTGTAATAGGTATAATTGATTTGCGGTAAAGATTTTTAAGCAGTTGCTGCTAGAAATCTTTGGCTTGTTAACTCTTTCAGTTGTTATGTTTGTTTATATTTTACCGTTTTGCCAATGTTTAATGTCAAGTTTGTGAAATGTACTTTAGTAATGATGAATTGGTTGTAAACAGTTCAAATCAATATTGTTTTTAGTCACATTGCCGCCTTCAGATGGTAGCAGTAAAGGAATAATGTGCGATTTAGCCAAGATAATGACTGTGACCGATGTACCGATATTATATTGCCTTTTGTCGATAACGGTAAATGTACCGATAATGCCGATATCCGATATCGGTAATCGGACATCTGGCCATCACTACTATGTTGTTACAGTATACATTTATATTATTTTATACACACATAATAATCATAAATAAAGTTACATTGCAATTACTGTGTTATACAGTAAAACCCCGACCCCACGAACACTGTTATGACGAAAAACTCTTTATAACAAACAATTACTTTGGTCTCGCCAAAACTGTACCTATTATTTTGTAGGTTAAGTTACCTCATTTTAGCGAGTGATTTTTTGCAGTTCTGATGTTAAACTTCACTGCAGCGAATTACATTTTGAAATGAAAATTTATAAAAAGTTAATACAAAATGCCAAAAACTTTCACAAAAGTAATATTTTTTAAGTGAAGTTGGTAATAAATTTTGCTTGGAATGTAAATATTGAAGTCTTGGAAACTTCATAGATGTTATCGTATAACAAGACGTTAGTTTTGTTTTGGGGCATAGAACAATTGAGTCGATGATCTCTCGCATATTGACCCTGCTATACTGAAAGTAGAGAGGAACGAAAAGGAACACATCCATGATGTGATCGTGCGCTACACTGTGTGCTTCAAAGAACATAAGTGGAATGAAAAGGAACCGCTCGTGAAAAGTATGCACTCGTGACAAAGAGAACACACTCGAACGGCATAAAACTCAGTTGCACTGAAAATTGCAGAATGAACAAAATGGAACACATTCGTGCGTCCTTTGTAATTTGTCTTTGCCACTTCGAACTAATTGAAATAAACACTTCCCGAGTTTCAGTTTCTTTGTTGTTGTACATTATCTTTGAATTGTTACCGTTTTCTGTTTGCGGGTAAACGTGATGGCGTAGTAATTTATGATTTTTAGCACAATTTATCTTGTAACTATGGTAAATATTTTATATTTTTTCCTCGTAGGGTCCTTGTTTAGGCCTACAGTTTTAACCTCTGTATGCTATGTTTATTTTTTACATTAATTTGGAATACATTTGGAAGCAAGATCCAAAAATGGAGAAGCGAAAGCGTACATCCATTTCCTTGTCAAGGAAACTTGAAATTTTAAATGCTGTTGAAGCTGGCGAGAAATAAACAGAAGCTGCAAAGATATAATGCCTGTGATAAGAGAGAAAAAAACAAAGTCTATGGTCCCTTCTAGTCACGCCAACAGACTCGAGGCTTTCTCCCCCATCTGCCCAACACACTTCCTTCCTCTCACGCCATCCCTGCACGACTGTTAAATCATGGACGGTCATGGTAGCAAAGATAGCCCTCGACTGAGTGATATAACAGACCCCAATCCTCCCAAAAGCAGTAAAATGACACTTAAGGTGGGACATCACTACATATTTTACATGGGAAAATGACCCTACTTTCATGACTGATAGCTCAAAGCTGAGACGTCCGACCGATACTAAACTTTTTTGTGCCAACGACAATGTTGTTGTAAGTAGCAAAACTAATTTATTTCCAATGTAGTGCTTCTAAAAATATTTTTAAAAAATCTCAAATTCGTCAACTTTTCAATTTGAGAAAATTATATTTTTCTATTAGTATCTCTATTGAGTTTTGTGTAACTTCTTCAAATATATATTTGTTTGTATGTGTTTATGGTACCGTTTTCATGCAAACGACCAGAGAAAATTTGTTATTTAGTTCCAAGCTTTGCCATGAGAGAGCGCACCGAAAAGATGCTCCCCCCACCACCGGCGGGCGCTTTTCCCTCCTTAGGTCGAGCCACGAAGCAGCGCCCGACTAAATTGGTGCGTAAGTTAAGTTCACGTTTTTCTTGTCCCTCGGAATCTCCGGATATAAATTTACTATCACAATTATGACGTCTCCCTATTAAAAGGGTACCCCTGTACGATAAATATGATTGACCCTGACCTGGAGAAGAAAAGAGAAAAAAGAGAGTGCAGAGTGTCGTCTCGTGAATACATAGTCTGACATCTGTATCGTTTTACACTGAAAATGGCAAACAATAACTGCAGTTTAAATTTTTATCCGATTAAAATCACACCTACGAACAATCGATACAACCAATCTGTGTCACCAAAAAAATAAAACCCTAAGAATGGATGCCTTCTCGCGATGTGTAGTCTTGATTTTCGTAGCATTGCATGGAAAAATGAACCTTAAAAGATTTACAAGACTCATGTCAAAAGAAACTAAAATTAGTGTTGCCTGCAACATTTTTTTTTTTTCGGAGGCTGCGAGGCTGGTGTACTATCCTTTGCAATATGAAAATAATGAATAAAAATATCAAGTGAAGTTTGAAGACAAGCATTTGTGCTGTGCTGTGTATGGTATTTGTGCCCTTTTAACGATGGCATGCCCAGATATTGTGTGGGTACGACAAGAGTCGAGTTAATGCAAAAACTGCGCTCTCAAAGAGTCCAAACTTAGTAACTTATGCCGTTCTTACCTGTTGCCCAGTTGTGTTTACTTTCCAAAAGCTCGCCTGGCTCATGTGTAGTGCTAATAAAGCCCTCCCCCCTTTTTTTTTTGTCTTGCTTTCACTTCGCTTGCAGTCACACACACACTCCGCCAAGTGCCACGGTGCAATACTCTAAGCAGACAAAGTGGTAAACGTGCATCAGTCACGTGCATAACTGATAAATTCCATGAATCCAATGATCTGACCACAGCGTCAACGCCAGAAATCCTACAACCTGGAGGAGATTGCAACATAAGTAGTTTCTCACTTCACCAGGAATATAGAATATACCACAGAAATCTCCCAAAACTCGAAAAATAACATAAAATACATGTGATTATTTGTCATTTTCAGTTGTTGGGTGTGGGTAGAGGTGGGGAACGAAAAATCTTGCTGTGCACACGGTAATAGATATTATCTTTACCGGCGTTAGTATACACATGAAGGTGAACTGATAATGGCAAGGGTAAGGGTAGGGTTTCAGGTTAGCTGGGCTGCGAAATATTTTTCTGCCAAGGGGGCGAGGATATTTATTGGTATTTCCCGGGAAACGCCTTGCAAGTTGTTTCCCACGCTGATGTTTGGGAGAGAATGAGGGGGAGAGGGGTGATCTGTCGGCCGTGAGACAAGCATGTAACTCTAGCTGTTACATTCTTGTTATCTACGAAGGGTAAGATTACGCTTTATTATAAAGAAATCAGGGGGAGACAAACTGTGTAACGTACATAGTAATGCTCATAGGGCGAATGTTACTCACCGACCCGCGCCGTCATATTTTCCAACAGCTTTTAACTTTTTTTTTGAAAATTTTTGAGATTTTTTGACGGTTCCCAAAGAGTATATTCGTAAAATTGCTATGTACCTTTGTAAAATCCAGTGTTTGTAAAATGGGGGGATCTAGTGTACATTTGCAAAATGCGGGTTGCACGTGACAGCTGAGAAACTATCTGCGAACTGGCTGAGCTGGCCTGGTAGAGACTTGACAACACTGCAAGTGGCTTGTGTGTCCGTCGTGGACCTCACACATGCTCGCCGCACACACACGCCACACACACACACACTCTCACACTGCACAGCAAGGATGCAGTCACATGCACTCATTCTCTGCTGATTCGTAACTTTTGTGGAGGAAGCTATCTGTGCTTTCCATAGGACACGTTGTACGAGTGTACATAAATGACAGTGACTATGCCATAATCAGGATGCATTTTGGACAGAATGTGTTATTTTGTAACTAAACTAAAAGTATAAAATTGTGTGTGTAATATGGTAACTAATGAACCGAGTCGTCTAATTCTTCTGGGTGGCTGGGTGCATTATCCAAGAGAAGCAGCACATTAAATGGGATTTAGTTATTGTCAAAATACCTATCCACTTACATTAGAAACAAAATTATTATTAAACCAGTCTCGAAACAGCGCACATATAACCCAGACCTCAGTGTTATATTTCCAGATTACATGCAGCTTACTTGGGTCAATTTGTTGAACACGTGCTGGTTTTCAAGAAAGTTATTTTTTAAGCTCATTGAGGGAAGCTATCAAAAACTGTGTGTCTGTATTGTTTAAAATGTTTTTAACTATATTAGCTTATCTTGTCGAGATTTGTTTAGCTAATTTTGTAACTATCAAAATTTTTGCCAATTGACTTATTAGTCTAAACCATATATGTAATTTCTTGTTGTAAATTAAAAAATATGTATCACAGGCCTCAAAGTCGGTCACTTTTTCCACTAAAAGTCACTTTTTGTGGTCAATGTCACTAAAAGTCACTTTTTGTGGTCAATGTCACTAAAAGTCACTTTTTTTCATTAAGTGGTAACTTTTTCCACTTTTTTCTAAGTTTTTGGTTGGAGTTTTTTATGAACGCTGTGCATGCACTTGTAAATATACAGGTTTTCTTTCTTTAACTTGACGCGGTTTCGGCGGTGGTCTTGGGTGGTGAAGGTCACGTGGGTGAGCCGAAACCTCTTGGTGCGGGAATTCTGTCGGAGAGGGCGCGATGTCTAGATGGTGGCGTGCTCCACTCCCAGGATGCACTCCCGAAGCGTCGACCGCCGTATTTCTTGTCGGACTCTCACCCACCTCGTAAAGGCTATTACAGCGAGGGAAACTAGAGCTTCACTGGAGGTTGCTCTTCCACAGTAGGTGTAGCCGAAGGTGGAAAGGAGGAAGTGGCAACAATGGGGTGCTGATACCCAGGACAAGATAGCACGGAAGTGCCTGGGTTAGGAGTTGCGTCGGACGGGGGTCCACAAGGCGAGGATGGGGTTGAGATGGAAACGGGTTAGAGGAGGGAGTACTAAGGAAGGCTGATCCACCAGGGGACTGTAATGCCAGCCGGACAGTGGCGTGGCCGTTGAGTGGTGTGCCTCGTCGAGCGGTGGCAGAGACCTCCCTCTGGATCCAATACACCCCTGTCTCAGGATCCCTAACCTCCAGTGCCTTCTGTACTAACTTGGCAAACTCCTGTCGGGCCCTCAACTTCCTACCTGACCTCTTAGGCATAGCCTGACTGTGAAGATGGAATGATACAGCTAGCTGATTGTTGGAGACTGGTATCCCGTAGGATCGCCTGTCGTGGCATGAAAAGCCTTAAGGCGGCGGCACTATTGTTGGCGCTGGGCAGGCAGACTTTTAGAGGAGCGTTAGAAGTGCGCCTCAACACGTCCTACGCCTTTTCACGTCTCCCAATCAAGACAAGACCCAACACCGCTCGGGAAGAGCACAATGTATTCGTGTTACCTCCAGAGGGCGTATGTAGAAAATCTGGAAGGCGCGCGGCTTACGCCTCCTCCCAGTC
Source organism: Medauroidea extradentata (assembly GCA_003012365.1). Lineage (NCBI taxonomy): Eukaryota > Metazoa > Arthropoda > Insecta > Phasmatodea > Phasmatidae > Medauroidea > Medauroidea extradentata. The sequence goes on from PNEQ01000201.1 coordinate 20,775, forward strand.
GTAGAATGATTAAGACGACCCGATTTCAAACTCCCGTTGCGATCCTATGGGATGCAGGTGTCCCAGGTGTTTGGCAGGTGGATGGGTTTGTCAACAATGGAAGGGTACGGTGAGTGAAAAAAAGAAAGGAAGGATGTGCTGCGTTGTTTATTGGCATACGCCAACAATGGAAACTGAAACTCCCTGTGCCTAAAAAGCCAGAAGGGCGTGTAGGAAGGAACCGAAGAGCACTAGCTTCCATGGGGAGAGTCGTTGATGCAGATGACGACGCCTAGGAAAGCGGCTCTTGGTTGGCGAAGTTGGACAGCTGGCGTAGAAGGCTTTCACGGTCGTGATGGGTGCTTCTGGAAGGGTTCCGGCGGTCGCTGGTTTTCCGGGCCTGGAGCTGTAGCTTGCAGTGGCGTTGAGGGTAGAGAAATCTACCACAGCTGTACCTTTCAGTGAAAGCAGGAGACGATCTGCTCGTGGCAACTCAACTGAGTGGCAAGTAGAATGCGACTAGACAGCTGGCTTCTTCTGGAAGTGGTCCGGCGGTCGCTGGTCTTCCAAGCCTAGAGCTGTAGGTTGGTTGCAGCTGAACTGCTACCGAGTGGTGAGTGATCGCGACTGTACTGAGCGGCGAGTGATCGCGACTGTACTGAGCGGCGAGTGATCGCGACTGACTTCGGTGGCTCGCGCTCCCCCTTTTATACCCTTCTCGGGGCGGTCTGTTGTGATTGGGCGGCCGCTCGCCTAATGAAGGGATGGCTCGGGCACGAGGGGGTGGTCCTTCCCTCCTCTGTGGTCTCTGTGCTGCGGGTGGTGTGTCTACAGGCGGCAAAGCGTCTTGTAGGAAAAATACGGTAGAATATCCTTGCCCTGGGTTTTTGGGAACGAAGGATAACTAAGGATGGGTTAGGTAGGCTTTATATTAAATATTTGGAGTCAGGTTAGAGTGCACAGGCGTGGGCGGGAATAATAAGGGTAGAAAGGATTAACAATGGGTGCGGGAATATGGAACGGGCAGGATGAGGCGGCGGCTTCACAGCTCAAGACGCTGCTAGCATGCGTCAAACCCCCCTGCTCGAACAGCCGACGCCTCGTCGGGACTGTTCTGCTCCATGTTCTTCGGGTGTAGATTCTTGAAGCTCTCATCTCTCTCTCGAGGTGGATGTCCTCTCTTCGCCCAGCCTCTTGCTCTTGGAAATGACCCTCAGGCTAAGGTGCACATGCGGTGCCCTGTATTGACGTATTGAACTCTCCAATGCAAAGCTAGCTATCTTGGGGAAGGAGATTCAGTGAAAATATACGGTTGCTAGTGCTCTTTTACATAGTGGTTACTTTACATGTTGTTGGCTTTACTTACATTTGGCAGGCACCAAAATCGGGTGATACACTCGTTACACAAATCTGCAACTTTAAAATTCATGTTTAGACTCTGGTAAACAATACAACATACTTCACACTGATATTTACAATTTACATTGGCAGCTCTTCGTCCCATTTTAAGAGGTATTCCTCATGTCCATATCCATATTTGTGGGCTCATATTGTTGCTGCATTTGGCAAAACACAATTTTACTTTTTACATGAAAGAACAGAGTTGTATATACAGGGTTTTTTTACTGGCACATATAGACAAGTGGTATAGAGTAGTCTGCTCCTACATTACTTGATTAGCTCTCGTCATTAGCAAAGGTATCAGGTGATGTGTTGGGTTAATTCCCAGTGTATGCTACTCAACTGAACTACAGCCAGCGTATTGTGGCAAGAAAAGACAATACGATACCAAGTACAGTAGAGTCTCGTTATAGCGAAATGTCATGGTTCTGGGTTCGAACTTCGCTATAGCCGTGTCTTCGCTATAACCGAATTTGGCCGATTCTGACCCCTAAACCCAAAAAATTGGATTAAAACTGTCTTTAATCTTATTTAATTACAAAGTGGTACATTATTTTAAGGAAATATAGGTTTATTGTAACAGGTAAG
>PNEQ01000202.1:0-13794 GCA_003012365.1 Medauroidea extradentata
TTTTTATTGTAATAATTATTTACTAAAATATGGAAATACGTTTTTAAAGTAAGCATAATTTTGCCGATTTTTCAGTGATTTTAGTTTGGTTAATTTGTATCCAGACCGGTTACTTAATCTTGCTAGAAGGTCATGGAACATTCTAACCGGAAGGTAGGCCGCCATGGTGCCTTGGGACGCCATTGTGGTCGCCGTTGCTACTTATGTTGTTCTTGACCGTCGAGGAGGCCGGACGTGTTCCGTGTTGTGCGAGGTTCGCACGTGGTAAGCCGAGGGGCGCGATTGGAAGAGATGGGGCCGCGATGGAGGGCACTGAAAAGACTTTTTAGAACTATGCATTAGCTTCAACTTATTTGATTATTTAATGTGAATGTGCAGCCGTATTAACCGCGTGGCCGGCCCACTATCGGTTTATAATTTGAGTTTAGCACGTGCTATTTTTCTTTTTGAGTTGGGTTTCATTTTAGTTCAGTTCAGTTCTCTTTCAGTTTAACATTTTATTTTGTACAAGGAGTTTGTACGTGCCGACGTAAGCGCGGTTGCGTGTGTTTGTTATAAGAGAGTAATAAATATAGGCTGTTAATCTGACCACGTGTTTTTGAATGCTGTTATGCATGCGTCCATCCCTCGATACCACGAACCCTGAGGTAAGAGTAACTCACCGCTGAGACCGGAGCATGTATGAGGACTGACCAAATTACCAATTTTCTTTGTGGAACATTGTAAGCAACTAGTGGGGCTAGTATCGTCACATCAGCCAGAGGCAGTGAGAGAAAGAGAAGAGAGTCGGTGCCACCACAATAGCCACAAGCGACATATGCTTCACTGCAAGGAAAAAGTATAACGCTCATCAAAATTTTGTAACGTACATTTTATATAAAAAAAAATGGGCATTTGATTTGGCGGGCTCGGAGCGAGTCACTAAAAGTTACTACATGTTACTTTTTGTTTGCAAAGTCACTAAGGCTCGTTTTTTGTAATTAGTCACTTTTTTTTTTTCATTCGTATATTGATTGGCTTTTATGACTGTGTGTTACAACACGTAAACTTAGTTTTGGTATTTCGAAATATATCATGATGATCGTTGCGTATCATGCGATAAATACGCCAGCCAAAGTAGCCAAATACTTTGGCGGTGCCATGTTGGCGTGCACAGAGCGCGGCCGTTGGCCAGTGTTAAAACTGTTATCAATAGTAGCTATTTCTACATGATGTCCACAGAAACTCATCTCTGGTGATGTCACTTGTTGCGCGTTTTCGGTTGTAAATAGTAACGTAAGAAATATTAGGCATATTTTATCCATTGAATTAGTGTACAACCAAAGTGTATGCAAACACAAAACCGCTTGTTAGTAGCTACATTTGAATAATGGCTGCCGGGAACACGGTACAAAAATATAATGTGCTGTATTCTTTGTTACAGTTGTATGGTTATGTTTGTTGCAGTACCGGTACTTTAGACCTGAGATACGTTTTTCGGTAACATTTTGTTGTCCTGGTTGCATTTCAGTACTGTTTATTACAACAATTTCAATATTCTCTTTTGCAAGTACTGCATGCAACGTAAAATATTTTTGTAAATAATTTGAAATTGTTCTTTGTCATTCAGTCCTACATGTTAGTAGTAATGTGTCCATCAAAATTATGATGTGTTTGCTATTTCGTTTTGTGTATGTATAACAAAACTTTCTGAACTATGTAATTGAAAAATCACCATCAAATATAAATAGTTTTGAACTATATGTTTGGTTTTAATTTATTTTACTTGCTGATAGTTCTGGTGAAAATTGAGTAAAAATGTGGAAGTGTCATTTTCGAGCAGAATGGTTAGAAAAAAACTGATACATTAGGCCACAAAATTTTCAAATACTGTAGGCACAAAAATAAATTGAAGATGATGAACTTTATTGTATTGTATGCTGTGCTTCTGTTAATGTTGGAAAAGGGTTTCACTCTGTCATGCAACAGTACACTGGAAAGAAACTTATGAACAATGTAAAATTGAAACTAAATGTTGTCTTGTTTTTGATGTGAAAACTAGTTCTGGTAGTGTAAGTCCGCTTGTTACCGCTGGAGTTAGTAAAGTCAAGTCTGATTCAAACACCTCGGATACATCGCATGCTCTGGTACAATTAGAATTGCCATCATCCAGCAGTTGTACACCACCAAATGAAAATAACTCATTGCAAGTAGATTCAGTGCAAAACTCTTCATTGGAAGAGTGTTCCACACTTTGTCATGATGACAAAATTCTACGTTTTTGCAACCCCATAGAAGCTGCCACTAAAGCAGAAATACAGTGAAAGTCCGCTACTACGAGTACGGGATATTACGAGACGTTCGTAATTACGAGTGTTTTGTAATGCACCGTCAGTTTGTGTATGCAGTTTACTGTATAAATGATCGGTATTACGAGTGGTATCGTCATGAACACTTTCGTAGATACGAGAGATTTACGAGCAACAATCAACATATCGCGCAAAGTGATTTTTTTTTAAATTATAAGTAAACAAAGCACACGTGATAATCATCGTTCATCGGCTTAGCGTGGCAGAGCGAACAATGCGAGACGTGGCAACGGTGGAATTGCAGTTACACCTGGCAACGCTGCCGTGACTTGCTCGACTTCAATTGTTATGGACGCCATCTTGGCTCAGGCACAGCGCAAAAGCGGAAGTGGCCCGTGGACTGAGTACACAGCAATGCAGAATCAGTTTCAAACTCACTATTATTTTTTTTTATTGTGTATGTTATGCTGCAAGAAGTTTAAAAGTTACGTTTACGTAACTTAACCTGCTAGAGATATTTGTAGACCACGTTAAATTTGTCCGATCATGGCAACGCATCAAAAGCAAACTTCATTTGGATCACTTTTTGAATGCCTGGAGTTGAAGTTTTACACTACCCAGCGTAACCCGAGTAAGTTCATAAACTTCTGGTGTCGTGTTTTTATACGTTACGTGTTATGATTTCTTAATGATAGGTTGTCATTTTAGCAAAACTTATATTGGAATGGATAAATAAACTACTCTTACTAAAAACCGTTATTGTCACTTTGAATACTTCACAAAGTGGGTAATATGGAACAGCCGCGCGTCATTTGTTAGTTCAGTCATAAGATCTTATTGGTGCAGCGTTGTTCGTTTCAGCCAATCACACGTGAGCTGGCAGTGCGGTTCGTTTTAGTTGCCGCCTCGCTAGATGTCCATTTTTGTTTTGTTTACATTACGTTTTGCTGTGCTGTAACGAGTGAAAATGGTAACAAAAAGATAATGGAGATCATGAAATAAATAAAATTATTTAATGTTACGCCTAATAAACACATGCCTATCGTTTTTGGCAGTCTTGTTTTATAATAGCAGAGATACTAGCCAAGGTAGGCGGTGCTGTTTTTATTCCTATCTCACATACGTCAATAACCTAGAAAATTGCATATTTATATAAACTTTCGGTTCTTACGACAACTCGTAATTACGACAATTTTTTGTGCTGTTACGAACTCTCGTAATAACAGAATTCCACTGTAATTTCGTGTATGACAGTGGTAGCTAAAAATTTATCCGCCCATTCGTGTCAAGATATTGGTAAAGTATTCTATGCTATGTTTCCAGCATTGGTGCCGAAAGGTTTCTCACTTTCCCCCAAAAAGTTTTCATACGGTATTTAGTTACAGAAGCACTTGGCCCATATCTCAAATATGGCATGCTACAAGAGGCTAACAGAACTTATTATTCTATTCAGTATAATGAAACTACCAATAGTAAAGGTAAGAAGGAACTTAAGATAAATATTAGATATTGGTCTGACACTCATAATGAAGTTGTAATTCATCATCTGGAGACAATATTTATTGGAAAGGTTTCTGCAGATATTATAGCTTAATCAATTCTTTCAGCTCTTAAGAATTGGGTGACTCTTGGTTAGTGATGGTCGTAAAGTGAATCACAAGGTTTTCACATTGACGCACGTGGACTTGTTTTGCCCACCACTGCGCTAGGAGTTCTGGGTTGCAAGTGTGTAGTTCTAGAAGGCCTTTAAGGCAGAGAGCATGAGAGATTGGTGTGGTCGTTCTAGAGTGATTTGTAACAGAGATATCCTCGATCCAGCGAATGACTACTGGATGAGCCTACAGGGAATACTCTTATAACTTGCTGGCGCAGGGCGTCATCCTTATATAAATACAGAATAAGGCAGATATCACTCACCTTATTGGATATTAGGAGGTTGGTACACAAGATGATGTCATGAAAGGAGGAAGGCAAAGTAATTCAGTTTAATTGGGCGTTTATATTCATGAACACAAGTTACAGTACTTGGCACAGCATGATGCATATAATACTTTCTTGGGTACAAAGTCTACAGTCAGAATTTGAGTCAGTCACAATTTGATGACATACGTTAGTACACTGGAGTCTCAATATGAGATAGACAACAAGGGTACAAACTAGAGATATGACACATTGACAAAAATAACATAAATTACCACAGGGCATTCTCTGATGAATACAATTTTACATGGCACTCCGGGCCGTTCAGATTTCAGATACTGGGCAAAAACTAAGGCCTGATTGTGGTAGAGAATGTGGAGACGATCATCTCTTTGATCCCGAGAGGTACTGTAACAATATTCAATAGCCTCTTTACATTAGAGTGCTGCGACCATCGACGATACTCGACTAATAATAAATTCTGGATTACTTTTAATTATACTGTGTTCTCTCCATGATCCCGGGGAAAGTTTACTACATTCCGTAACTTTCAATAAAATTTAAAAGACTGGGAAGTGCATGGTAACACTTTATCTGTATAGTATTCATCACGTAAGTTTGGGGAACTTTGTGAAGGAGTTTGTTGTTTGTATGAATCCTGTTATGAGTCAAATAGATGATAAACAAATGAAAGAGTCGTGTTAATTAGTGAGCGGATTTGCCGATGGCCCGTGACCGCCTGTTCCATGGTCTGTGAGGGGCTCCGAAAAGGGTGATTTCTGCCACTTGTTTTGGATTAACGATCCATTTACTCCTGGCAGGTCAGAACCCGGGCAGAGGGAGTGCTGCAGAGGGGAGTACTGGTTCAACAGCAATGACGACTTGGCACAGTTAAAACTGACCTCTCCTTTTGTCTGTTTTAGCTCTTTGCTCCCTGCTCCTTTCTTTTACCCACTCCGAATTCAATTCTCTTCAAGTATTGTGCCGGTGTGCTTTGGTGAGAAAATTAATTAATGAATTGGAAGCAATACACTCAAGTGTTTATAATCGCTAAACAAAATTCCTGTTTAAAACAGCCACACATTAAAGAAACAAAGTGGCCAAAAAAACTAACAGGACAACAAACATATAAATAAATGAGATTAAACACACAAAATAAACACTTGAGAAAGATGACTAGGCCCCAAGCACACCGTACAAAAGAATTAAAATTAAAAAAATGTAAGGTGTTTAGAAAACATAACTTTACCTTACTAGACACTTAAAAAATCGTTAAAATGCCCAGAGGAAGAATTATAAATAATAAGACGTTGATTTGTGGTTTGTTAAATAATGAAATTATTTTTTATTTATTTCTTATTCAAATGTCTTTTTTTTTTCCAAATATGGAAACAAACCAGATATAAATAACATTGAAATAGGTTAGGGCATGTAAGCCTATATGAATAGTTGAAATTAATTATTAAAATTATGTGCAAACGGATAGATAAAAGGGGTACCCCGCACATTATTTATTATTGTGATGGTACCTGTCCTGACTGCTTCCTCTCACATTTACCTCACTGCTCAGGTCCTCGATGAAGTGTTCCTTACATCAACCACGCCGTCGATAGAGCATGTCTCTTTACTCTCAGTTATGGGGTGAGTTCGACAGTGAAAATGAGAAGAGATCGACTTAGTGGTGAAACTGAGAACTTTTATTGACCGAGGCTGTTAGCTTACAGCGGTGATACTTAACACGTGGCAGTCAGTACCAGCATTAAAACATTTATATTACGAAAGAGAGTTTCCTTCATTACAGTGATTTACCCACTTTATGGCCCGCACGCACTGAGTTTACCTTAGCTCACCACATTAATTATAATTTTAGGAAAGAAAAGAAAAAAAGACTACTACATCGCACGCTTTCTTCACAATTACCCGGTGCTATTACAGCACTACCCTTTACCTTACGAGTACAGATGGTTGAAAAAATGCAGGGTTAATAGTAGTAGAATATACGGCTCTAACTCTGCCCACGTGGTGAGCTACCACCTATGCTAGCAGCATGGCTAGCCGATCGCGAGCTCATCTCCGCCACATCCTTACACCTTGACGGTCGCCGAGAGACTGGGATGAGCAATGGCCGCCGTCACGCTCACAAGCCAGCGCGAGGGCACCACTGTTCATAGTATTTCCGGAAACTCTCTTAAGTCCAGAATATACTAATTCAAATAAATTAAAACTAAAACTTTACAAAATGATAGCGGCAGGGCTAACGTGAACAATACTGTTTACAAAAATTTTATCTTATGTCTGAAACGGCTGGAAATAATAAAACAAATATCGCACTCAGCTGAGTGACGTAGTTTCCTGCCCTGGAACAACTTGGGTTAGCCAGCTACTCGGCTAGAAAAAAGAAAGAAAGAAAGGAAGCCCTACTGACTGCATATGCTCAACAAACATTAAAATCCTGCATAACTTCTTTACACTCAAGTTTAAGAAAAAGTTACAAAAGACAAAAAATGTGGCAAATTCAATCAGCTACAAGTAGACACACAACATGGCCTACCTCAAACAAGCTTACAAAAACAATGATTATCACTATTGCCCTATAGACTGGAATGACTGCCACGAACCTGATATATACAAAACATTAAAATGTTACAATAACTGGAGGTCAGACTTATGCAAAAAGACATTTAAGATATGCTGATTCTTCAGAATGGGATCCCTTACAGACATTAAGGGGAAAGTCCATTCACTGTTTGTACTTGAATTTTGACTTGATCTTCAAATAAAGAAACATTCACTTTAATTCACAGGCAACAGATCGACACCCTGTTGGCAAGCCAGGCAACAGTACTGCCTAACCTTCTGTGGGCTTTTAATCTCACCATTTTAAACTAGTACATATTTTAACACTATATTGATTGCTCAATAATTACCTTAAAATCTCAGAGGCTCTTTTATGCATTTTGGCATGTCATCTGCTGTATTAAGCTTCAATGGGAACTTAAAGGTTAAATAAGTATATATTACCGATATATATATATATATATATATATATATATATATATATATAATCTGTCCACATTAGGGACTGGTGAGACCAGCTACTTCACGTTACGGAAATGTTAAAATATAAAATTTTTAAAATCATTAACAAAAAAATTATAATATTAAAATTTAAATTTCACATGAAAGCAAATGCTGTATTAAAAACGAAATTCAGAATCATGACATCAATCTTTTAAAAGTCCATAAAATTTATTTACACAAAAATATTAACAATTAAATCCAATAAACAAAATAATGGACTTAGCTGACGGTCGACGAAGGCCGTGTCAATCTTGAAGTGAAAATAATGCTGTCTGGAGATAATTCCCCCCAAAGGCAACGGTAACACCATGCCAGCATTCCATCCAAAGACAGGGAGATGTAGACCAGAGCAAACCCGTGGTGGAAGCTGAAGCACCATGGTGCGCAACACACAGAAGTTGGAACTACAACTGCCTCATCGGCAATGTGAAAAGATGAAAAATGTAGCGTCTATGACTTGGACCAACTTAGTGTCCGTGACGGGGACCCTCACTGTAACACAGTGAGCACATAGAATAAGTAAAGACATTTAAAAAGGCAAAAAAATCACAGATGAAAGAAAATAAACCGACGAGTACTTACCTTGAGGGATTGAAGAAGACGTCATACCACAGAATAAAAATAAAAAAACCACAGTTCTTTGACTATAAATACTACGTGCGTACTTTAAAGAATAATAACGCCGTAATCTGCTGTCTAAGTTCCGAAGAACATCACCCACAAGCACGCACCACAGTGACACATCATGACTTATCACAGCCGTACAAAGAGTGCTTGACCACGGCAAGGAAGTCAGTGAAGGGAGGAAGGAAGGGGGGTGCAAGACAACAGAAAACAACTTAAAAGATTGCCACTAGATGGCAGGGGAGATATACGCAGACAGACGTGCTCAGAAATGATGAAATCACGTGATAATCATGCAGAGTACACGCGCCCTGACACAGCAGATGTCCGCACTACAGCATGGAACAGTGAAAGAAAAGAAAAGAAACAAAAGCTTCAGCTAAGGAATGCAAAACGTAGCCGAGCACATCTGGCTAACAAAAAACACGTTACTACAGCCTGAATCTGCTCTACTCATAACTAACATGTGAAGGAAAGATAGACTGTAATGAAAAATAAAATGTACTGAAACATCCAGAATAAAATAAGATTACTGTTAGTATAATGTAAACAAGTCAATATCAATAAAATAAATTTAGTAAATGAATCTAAATTTATGAAAATATATAGACAAATCATTGTAATATTTAATTTATATAAGTAGTGACGTATATAATACGGCACAGTATACTGAAATACAAGTCGGTAAAATATGTAAACTCTGAGACCGGCAATAAAACTCTTGTTCTGTGAGACTGTCGCCCCATCTATCTGCCTCGTCTGTGGCTTTGTGTCAGTAGTGGGACAGCCCTAAACTGGGCAGGTCCTTCAGAAAGGAGGTTCGCCACACCGGTATTTGCCACCAGCGCATAACTTGAGCCCAGAAATCGTGGTTTGCATTGGGGAACCCGAGTTCTTTGCGGGAAACAGCGGCTGGGATAGCTGCAGTGCTTTGCATTACTCAGTAAGATCCTCAACATGAGACACGTCGTCTGGACTTACGAGTCATATCCTTTTGCTAAACCTGTTGGCCTTTTGGAGCCCCTGTTGTTTGCTGACGCAGTTACTTAGGACACCTGCTCTCCTTCCAAGTAACATCTCTTAACTATTCTCCAAAGGTAAACTATTTCTGGGTATGCCCAAATTTAGTGCAAGCAAAAGGTAGGCCGCACGTGCCCAGCTAGCGGACTTGGTCAAAGAGTTCTGGCCAAACCCAACCCTTGCACGGAGATCTTCACTGTACAGAGGGACGTCGTTGCAGCTGAACGTCGAGGAGAGACTGTGGAGGGTGTCGTCCTGCTCATCTGGTCACTGGAGGTGCCGCCGCTCCTCGAACCTCTTCCCGTCACCCCTCCCCAATCAGTCCCATCACCCTCACGCCCAACTGCGTCACATGTCAAAACCCTCAGCTTTACCCCCTGGAATCCTTCTCGTCAGAGAGTCCCTGCTACCGCCACTCCCGCCCAACCTTGTCCGACGAGGACCAAAACTAGGCCTACACTGCGACCACTTGCACCAAGACCTCCAGTGTGTGGCTACACTCCTGCAGCTTGTCCAGGCCCGCAGCAACAATTAGGAGAAGGGAAAACAGCCACTCTTTCCCCCTCACCATTCTTCGGGTTAGTTCACGTCCTAGTTTCTAGCCAACGCGAAATCTGACCTCTCGTCAGGGGAAAAGCCGACTCTGATTGTGGGGGGAACAGTACCCGCTTAAGTCTGCGTCCCATGGGGAGGAGAAGACTCTCCTATTGCTATCAGGCCGAAATTTGGTCCTATCGGTTCGTATGGGCAGCTCGGTCATACAGACAAATTTTGGGGAACCATGAGTGTCCGTAGAATCAGGGTTTGATTGTACTGCCAAATGGAACCTAAAAGTAATTTCAAGAATCAAAAACAATTCTACACAATTAACCCTACATGCATTTGAGAAGCTGAAATGTCAACCTAACAACTAGGTGGACTGGCAAAGAATAAAGTCTAAGAGCTTCACTAGCAGCTAACTATGGCCAAACGGCAACTACTTCATGATGCATGCACAGGAGAAAAACTTAATAGTAGGAAAGAAAGAAGTGGGGGAAGATAGAAAACTGATGCATGACACCGTTTGAAATTCAAAGTTTGTTGCTGCATGCGTGTTATTGTCCACAATATAGCACCAAAAGGTGCAAACTTATGGAAATTCTGTTCAGAGATGCAATTCGAGAGCACACTGTGAGTTGTTTACACAATGCACACATTCACAAAAAATGAACAGCATGCCCACATGCTGCCATTTTTCTGTTGCCGAAAAAATGGGTACAGCTTTTATGTACAGTTGTTATCATTTGTTTGTAAGCCTTTCAAAACAAGGGTTCCACTATTATGGCATGGAGGGGACATCATTCATAACACATATATGTTTGATGAGGGATCTAATTGTTTTTTATAATTTCTGGAAACTATGTTTAGGTGAACAGTGATAGTATATAATTAGCTTTTAACAGGTTGCCTGTCTTTAAATAGTAGTGGCAATGGGACTGTTAGTTCCTGATGTTGTGATACTATGTATGCAAAAGTTCATTGAACATTTACTACCAGCCGTAGAGCATTGAAACCCGAATTTCGAAACTATCTTTGGATTATACAGTATTTACACGATTATAACACCCATAGTTTTTACCAAAAAGCTGCATTTCAATCTTGGATGGGTGTTTTATACATGAGTCGACTTTTGTATTGTAACCAGGCGGCTTCCGAACTCCCTCCTCAAACTTGACGTAGTTTACTGAGTACACGTAGCAATAATAATTTCCTTTTTGTTACTGGCCAGTAGTGATCGGATGGAAACACAGGAAACTAAACCTCAAAAAAAAAATAACTTTACATCATCTTCGCTTGACTGTAGTATAATTCGTAAATGTAACCATCAACACAATTACATATTTTGACAACAAGTTCCATCACCAAAGCCAACGCTCCCGGGAGAGAAAGCAAACTTAAAAGAAGAGAGAGCAAATTAAAAAAAAAGTTCCACCACTCATTACACCAACATGCATGGCGCCTATTCCGGCTACTAACCACGCAAACAGAAAGTTCTTAGGCCTATACGGCCACCTCTCCGCAACCATACTACCGCGCACCCATACACACCCATCCTGCTCCAAGGCCCAACAACAAGTTACTCCACCATCTCTGTCTGCGTCCGCACAACAAGTAGCCAGTACACAACCATCTTCCACTACGCTCAAACAACAAGTAAGTCCCAGCCAAAATGGGCGACGCGCGACGCTCTCTCTCCCTGCAGCGCCTCTAGCGGCCACCCAGCGCACCACGGTAAAAACGTAACGGAAAATTAAAACTAAATTAAATATAATAACAAATTATAAACTTATATACTTTGAAACAACTTGAAAAGTGAAAATATTCTTCTGAAAACCAAAATAACATAATATCTTACAACATAATATTAACTAAATTCAAACCACGTGTCCTTCCATTGGCTCAAGCCAACCCGCGCAAACATACCACTGTCTCTCTCGCACACTCAACGAGCGGCGGCGCACGTGCACTTTGTGAAAAGTAAAAATATTAGAAAAACGGTTAAAAATCTAAATATAGCAATTCCTGGAACTGGGCAGGCACACCTGTGCCATCCAACTATACTTGCCAACAATATACCGAGCCCTGAATTACAATACAATGACAGTTAAGCTGCAACTGATATTATTAAATTTAAATTAAAACACAAAGTTGACTCAGCCTAAACAAATCAAATTAAATACATATAAAATTTAACAATTTCAAAAACTGATAGACGTACAGATAAAAGTCTAACAACAGGTCAACAATACCTCAAAGTAATTATATAGATAATAGCAAATTCATTAAGTCAAACATAAGGAAATAATAAAATAAAAACAGGAAACAAAGGCCTAAGTGGTGGGTGGACCGCCTTACAGTATGAAAATTTTTCATCTCAAAAAATAAGTTTTCTGGTGTCCCTTTTATACACAAACGTACTAATGTGCAACTAGGGTCAACTGATGAAAAACATAAAACTTAGAGAACAAATTTTTTACTTTCAAGCACAAATAATTCAGGCAATATTCACGTAAACAAAGTTGGCAGCTGCCATTTTTACTCTCTGGTCATCAGATAAACAAAGAAATTTCACGTCTCCTTTGCCATTGTCATAACGTAAAAACAAAAACTTTTATAAATCGCCTTATTTACAAAAAAATTAAGAAAAACACGTATGCTTCAGTCAGTGTTACTGGCCCTACAACTCATCACTTTCATAGACACAATGTTGAATTTCCGCGCAGTTTTACATGCTTCTAATTGCAACATTTCTGTCAAAATTGAGTAACCATCTTTCCTTAGATTCGTCACATACTCAATTAATTTTTCTTAGCGTTCTGGATATGACATTAGTTTTTAAGTGCATGTTTGAGTTTTTCTTTTTTCTTGCATCACTCACGGACACACTGTCCATTAACACTAAAATGTCTCGCAGCCGCTCATTTACAGTTTTCTTCTTTGTAGCCCACTACTTTTAACTTAAACACTGCAGTATAACTCGTTCACACTTTCCCCATTTTAAAGCTACGTGTCACCTGCACTCACCACTCTCATAGACTCGCTAAACTCAACTTCTGGCTTCCGTTGTGAACAACAGCGCCACTGTAGTAAAAATAACTTGGGTGCATTCATTATTTCAAGATGATAAAGGCTTGTCAACCATAGAACTCGCACTTGAAGATGGTCAGTGAGTGTTATATATTAATATTTAAGTTTTATAATTTTTGAAATTGAGAATTATGTTGGGTGTTATACACAGGCGGGTGTTGTACTCTCGTAAGTATGGTAATTTATTTTATTTGTAACAGTGATTACATATTTTTTTCTGGTTTCAGGTTTGTTTGGGTTCCTGGCATACGAAGTGGATGAAGGCAAGAAGTTGTTTTTCCACATGTCTGAAGTGAAGGATGGCGCTAATCTACAGCCAGGTGATCAGGTTGAGTTTGTTCTGGTGACCAATCATAGGACAGGAAAGTCTTCTGCATGTAACGTCACCAAAGTGAGGTACGTACAAACGGGTATGTGTTGGTTATTTCTGTGATTACAAATTCAAACACGCTGGGTTTTATGTGGCCTTATCATTACTCCCTTAAGGCGGCTGCCTACACCATGCTTCAAATGTGTTGCAGTGCATTCGTAAACAGGTTTTTTCTATGAAAATATTCCACTTGTGCCCATTGTGTCAACGTACGAAAAGAAAACAAACTTCAGACAAGGTCTGAACCTCATTGTTTAGACACCACGCTCATTAAAAGCACTGTTTCTAAGCCCTCCAACATGGCTAAAAGCAGGCTTTTCAGTCCTCCATATTTCAAAATATACTAACCGAATGTGTGTGAAACTCAGATTGCGACCTGCATTGAACTTCGTTGACTTTCCACCAATAAAATTATATGGTCACAGTTTAATGTCCCATAGTAAAAACCATTCAGCGGAAACCTTGCACGCTAATTCAGCGCTTGGCTCGTTGAAACAGATAATACAATAGTTTCCAAGAATATGTCTTGAAATTGCTGTCATAAAGTTACTTTTATCGCATGGTTAAGAATACCGTATTTACTCGTGTAAACGCCCCACATTTTTTCACTAATTTTTAATTTTAAAATAGGGGTGGGGCGTTTACACGGAATTTAAAAAAAAAATTTTTTTTAGGTTATTTTCTGAGCAAAATTGTTAAATGGTGGATCAGAACTACATTCAGTTTGCGAAATAAACTGTCCAAGACCGTAAATTTTCTAGAAAGCAAGAAAATAAGTAATATAGACCATGTTTTATTTTTAAACCAAGTCCCGTGCTTGCCGTCAGACCCGGTCAGACCAGGCCAAGCGCCGGGAAGCGCTGG
>PNEQ01000202.1:14794-46022 GCA_003012365.1 Medauroidea extradentata
CCGACTTCCCCCCCCCCCCCTCCAAAGTTAAATCCTCGGGCATGTTTCGTCAGAATTCAAGGTAATTGTAAAAAAACATATAGGTTTAAAACAATAACAAAACACAATTACCGTCAATAGGTAAGCCACAGCCGTGAAAAGAAAAAAAATCATCGGAAAATCTTTTACTGGAACGCTCTGCGAGCGTGTGCATGGTGAGTTAAGGCCATCCTTGCATGCGCAATCAACACGTAAGAAGTTATTACTAACACCGTCAAGCCTTCAATATTTCCGTCTCTCTCGGGTCCGCTCCACCAACAAAATTACAGAAACTCCAATGAAAAATAGTAAAAAAATATTTCATATTGACATCTGAATTAAAAGTTTTCGAGACAACGGTAAAATAATAATTAAATATGTGCCGCGGCTGTGGCGGCCATTGCAGCTTGTATGCAGACGCACTCGTGAAACAAACTCGTGTTAGTCTGCTCGCAAAAAATGCTTTGCACTCGAGTGTTTTTTTTTAGCATCGGAGAAACAAATTATTTACTTTTACGGTAATAAATTTTGTTGTAAAAAGTCTACAAAAATAATATTACGTATTTTTGTATAAACTCACTTGTTTTATCATGGGACACGATTGTAAATTATCACGCTGCACACCACTGCATTTTATCGGTAATATAATTAATCAATAGAGCACGCGGCACTGCAGCACATTCTAACGGAGACGCGAAGTGCTATCTGTGAATTAGTTTGTGTGCTGTCCACTGCCGCGCTGTGGAAACTGGGTACCTCGTGCGTTCGTATCTCAAAATCACTCCCGCAGCCAAAGTTTTCAACAAATTTTAACTTTTTTTTTTTTGTTTGTTTCTTGACGGATGGTTTAAGCTTTTCTACTCAGAAACAAGTACATACGGCGTTGGTGCTAGTATTTTTAAAGGACTTAACTTACAATTAATACTCGATTTTGTCAAAGTCAGTTAATTATTTAATACATTTTTTGTTATTTTTTGAAGGTTTATAAAAATCCTTTTGTTAAATTGCTGTTTTCGTTATTTCCAAATTCGTTAAATCGGGGCTCTATTGTACCACAGTTTCACTGCGTGACGCCCAGCAACGCGGACTTAAACATAACTAGGTAACTCAACGGAGGGTACGCTAGTCATTATGGCAGCTCACTGCATTACTAGTGCCATGAGGCACCAAACTCAAATGCTTTAATTCAATAGATACAACACAAAGAATGGATGCAACATTCTGCCCACTAAATTTTACAATTTTCTGTTTACAAATATGAGTACATGGTATATTATAGTCATAAGTTCATTTTACTCTTCACTGGACAAGGAGACGACACAATTTGGTCGCTGGTTGCTTCACTACTTAGTGCTGCTGCTTATTGGTGTTTACCCTATTAACACCATCAAGGCCAGCATGTAAAACAGTCGCACATCCTAGTTGCTACTGAGGGAGGGGGGGCAGATGACGCTTCTCCATATGTACCAGCTCACCAATGTGCAAGTTGCCATCACTCTTTGTCCACTTACCTTGTGATTGCTGTGTGTGCAGGTACTCCTTGTGCCATCTTGGCTACAAGTGCTGAGATACCCTATAAGGAAATGGGCAGGTGTGATAGCATCCAAGTCATTTAGATCTGAGGAAATGGCGCAAAGTAGACGTGAGTTTAGGACAGCATAAATTTGCGCGAAGATGGTTGATAGCTCTTCAAATGTGAGGATCTGTTGGGTGGTGCTTTGCCAACTTGATTCCTTCCTCCCTCAACCCACCAAAGTGTGACGCGACAGGAGGATTGAAGTTCCATTGAATGCCATGTATGGCAAGATTATCTGCCACATACTGCCAGCTTGCTTCAGTGGCCAGGTACCTTTGAAGGTCATTGAAGTAATGATGTGCTCCAACAAAGTTTGTTCCACAATCTGAAAACACAATCTTGCAATGTCCACGCTTAGATGTGAATTTAAAAAAGGCAGTGGTATTCAACGAGGAAACCACCTCAAGATGCACAGCCTTAGTACCTAAGAATTTTTAACAAACACAATTATGCCTTTGAAGAACAACCATTTCTCAGATTTGTCTGTCGGACCTGGAATGTGCTCCCATATTCTATACTGACGTCGAAAAAGAGTCTTACTTCTTGGACTCTACTGGGCGTAAGGATTCCCATCAGCGGCTGCACGTTGGTGGTAGGGGTGTAATTTCAGGTTTTTCTTGGAAGGGGGTAAGATTTTTTTTTTTTGGCAACAGTGACCTTGTTGCATCTTTTTTATTAATTAAGCATGTATCAATTGGAAATTTTAATATTAAAATTTCTGTTTTATCTGCCAAAGTTAGCATTATTTAAATAAAAAAATTAATTCAAATATATTTTACACACTTAAAAATTCTAAATCCAGGGGGGTGGGTTGTCCCCCCCCCCCCCAATAAATGATGCACCTGGTTGGTGGTCTTAAACATGTTGTACTTTATGCATGAATGGATCCTAGACTTAACTGCTCTCTTTCCTGCCAATACCCAATACGTATTTGCAACAAATTTACATGTGTGGCACTGGGACCAGCATGGAGATGTAATTTAGGATAGTATTGTAATTAATGTGTAGTAGTATATTCCAGTGTTTGTGTGTATTTTTCAGTTGTGTTAACTTATTAAAGTGACTCATGTTGAAAATCAAATATTTAAAACGGTAAGGGGCCGCAGTGGCCGAATGGTTAGACCATTTGCCTCCCACCAAGGCGATCCGGGTTCGATTCCCAGCGGGATTGGTCGCAGGATTTTTGCATGTGGGAATCGTGCTGGATGATGCCGTTCGTCTGCGTGTTTTCTCGAGTATCTCCAGTTTTCCCCACCCTTTCATTCTGGCGTTGCTCCATACTCATCAAATCAACCCCTCACCAGCGCTGAAGACCTTATGTTAAGCACTGACCAAAATATCTATCTTTGAAATGGTAAGTAGGCTACTCTTTTTAAACGAAAAAAAGTCAAGCTATTTGTGATTGAAATTTTTTCGTTATAGTTTTTTGTATACATATAATTTTAAACTATTGTTCTAGCATGTTACAGTATGTATGGCCTACATAAACATGTAGCCATCACTATGTACTCCTATGCATTCGTAATTTATTTTAACTATTTTTGAAGGCCTACATAAAATTATTTCATTGCAGTGTAGTTTCAGTATAAAATATGAAATTTATTTTCCCATAGGAATACAGGCAAACATTACTATAACGATACCTCAAAATGGCTTAAAAATTCTCACTATAGCAAAATATAGTAAAAAAAGTCATAAATTTCCTTTAAAGTACATAATTTGTTTCCCTTGTATACATCCTGGCGATCATTTGTTACTACTGTATATATGCCCCAAATAAATACAGAGGAACACTGTATTTCATGTCGAATAACTCACACATTTTACTAAATATAATTACGTATCTGAAGAACAAGGTGTGACCTACAAGTGAAAAAAAAAAATATATAAGTGCAGAAAATAATTGAATGATATTTCAACTTAGAATAAGTTCACCAAACTTATTGTACACAATGCTTTCATTGTTTTTGTTGTTTAATTCAGTATTCTGCTTTCCCCAGCCTGCACTGACTTTTCATTTACTCCACATGCTCGCAGCTCTATTACCAAACTGTATGACAAAATTAATATCATCAGAGTGAATTGAATTGACACCTGCTATTTAATTAGTAGTTTGCTTTCCCTTCACGTAATTCAGCCATTCGTTTTTACGCCCGGCAACACAAAAAAAAACGCTTTGCTGCGAAATTCGCCGCAACTGTAGGCTGGTGTCTGTAGCTTGCTTGACAACGTAGCCGCAAATAGGTGTTACAACACCTCTTTGTTCAAGGGCACAGCTGCTGCCACCCTTGCCTATGGTCACGCACACCAGCTATCTACGTGGCATTTGGTTGTGGTGCAGACAGCACGGCTAGCCTACATTCCAGTGACATTGCTGTGGCGTGGCCTAGACTCTGTGATGCCGTTCAGGTCGGGCCCAAAAATAAGTACGGTGGTGTTAGTTTTATAAACACCAAAGTAGTCGTGTGGGTACATCTGAAATACAGTCATGCTACGAAATAGTTGACTTTTAAATTAATGCAATATAGAGAGTAACTGAAAAATACTTTTTCTTTAATCCTGTAAAGGTTTAGGAAAAACGCAGGTGGTTGTTATTATTGTGCACAAAATTACATTCACTGTTTGTTGGCACAATACATTCCTTTTTGTTAAATACTTTTAAAATGTGTCATAAAATGCACTTGATAACAAAACAAACTTTAGACCTAGATACTTGAAAAGAAAAACATTCACTTTTTAAGGAAAAAGAGTCAGAAAAAATTCACATTTTTAGGAAGAAAACCAAAGTTATGCTGTGTGATGATTGTATAGAACAAAATAAAACATTCGTAAAGTAGGGAATGTTTAAAATTGGGGAATGTATAAAAGGAGTCCTACTTTTTATACAGGTACGTACTGTAGTTTTGTGTTTGTGCAATTTTTTTGTGACATTTCTAGATTTATCTATCCAAACCTTTACGGTAGTTGGGTTTTTATTTTTATTATTGTCATGAAATTGCTGTTATCCAATTCATTGTGGTGTGGAATCAGTGTTTACTTTATTAGACTACATAGTGATGTGTTTGGTTGGGATGGTACAGTAAAAGCTCTCGAACTACTGCAGTACTGGTTATTTACTGACAATGTTATTGTCCTGTAACAGTGATGC
This sequence comes from Medauroidea extradentata, assembly GCA_003012365.1. Taxonomy (NCBI): domain Eukaryota; kingdom Metazoa; phylum Arthropoda; class Insecta; order Phasmatodea; family Phasmatidae; genus Medauroidea; species Medauroidea extradentata. The sequence continues at coordinate 19,537 of PNEQ01000202.1, forward strand.
GGCTAAGCAGGAGCGTCCAGAACGCTTAATCAGCCGCCTACGCACCATTTCTTTGGAGGAAACCGGGCCTAAGTTGATCTTGGTTCGTCAGCCCAGAGGGCCAGACGGCACAAATGGTTTCCTGGAAGACGTGCGCCAACCTAGGGTTCCGGGTGCAGTTCCTGCGGCAGAGTAGCCGCCTCATCTGTGTAGCCCTTTCCGCCGCTGCTGTTGTTTGTGCTCTCCACAGGCAGAAGTTGGATGAAAATCCTTCACCCAAACAAATAATGGTTTTACATGTATATATGTGCCTGTGTATACATATGCAAGACTTGTTATTACTTATAGAAGCAAGAGATTATGCTGTATTATCTGTGGAGAACCCTATGCTAACAAAGAAAAGAACTGTGTATCTTGTAGCTTCCTTGGTTCATGGCAACTTTGCAGGAGATGATGTCCCAACCTTTTGTGTACACAATGGCATTTCATTCTTTTTTTGTTTTGTAATTTTGCTGCTTTTGAGTTGCTGGATGTGCTTACTCAATTATGATCACTCCAAAACTGTGACAGGGAATGTCGTTGAGACCAGAACACGGTACATTGTCATCGAAGTTGTTGCATTCTGTACTCCTCGCAAGAAGTTTGGGGGGTAAAAGTTCATAAAATATTCGTGTTCATCTCTCTTCAAAACCAAATATAAGAAAGGAATAAAAGGGAAAAAAAAAAACAAATAATGTTAGCTTTAAAACATAAGACTCGTACCATTAAATAAATGTAGGGTTTTTTAGCGCAGAGCTAATCTTTGAAAATGTCTCTCTTAGTTTTTGCAACATTAGCGTTGGAACGCGTAACTTTGTTTCACATTCCGACGGCTCACTTTTTACTCGCCTGGTGACTAATCAGCTGGACTATGAAATGGAGAGATTTGAGTTTTTTTTCTAGTAATGAATGTTTATAATGAGAAGCGAGGAAGAAGGGATCGTAATATATTAGTACCCACAGCAACCAGTCAGACTTAATTTTTTTAACAATTATAGTTGAAGCCAAGAAATATTTTTTAAGTGTTTTACAGTAGTACGTATTTCCATGCTGTAATTACCTATTTCTCCCATTTCCTGTAACCAGTATTTTCCATGAGTGTCAGGTTCAGTATGAACTGCTGTAGATAGCCAGTCATAACCTAGTTTGCTTGGGAGTCATTTGCGTGGTTATTGCGTAGTCATTAGCGCTGTTGTAGTGGTCGCTGTTTTTTGTTGCGTATTAATTTACTTCCTGTGTATACTGCAATATGTTTTGACGTAATGAGACAAACCGAAACCTACTGATACCTTGTGAACCCATCAAAACATTAAAATCTCATTGTTTCCTAAAATATTTTATACTTTCTGTGATAGCATTTGAGGGAAAGTTATGTTAAGGGGTGGTAGTATTAAATTTTAACATGCTGTAATTAGTAATTGTTTCTCATGACAGGTGTGTTTTGTAACCCTCACTGCCTTGTTACACCCTAATGAGAAAAGGTTAGGTTGAAATGTTTCATTGAGTTAGTGATATTTGTTACAGTAGGTGCAATCATGTGCGTTGTGACGGATGAATGTGCTGTGTACTTGTGCCATGCAGACTTGTATGTGTGTGTGATGTTTTCATAGGCATAATTTGAAAGATCATTTATTAAATTATTGGCTACTAATATTATAAGTTTAAAATAATATTTTGTGAAATACAGAATCAACTTTGTGACATGTATGATTTATTTTTGTGCGTCGTAAATTTTAATATAAATTGTGATGTGAAATTACAGATGACATAATGAATCAGAAATGTAATATTCTAGAGTTGTCGGTAACCTTAGACAAAAATCACTACCCTCTTAGTTGTAAGTTGGAGCCATGTTGAAACCAAATAAAAAAATTACAGAGATTGTGTCTATTGAAAGTAAAACATGGAAACTAGTAAATGGTTGATGTGGGTACTCAACTATTTTTATTTGAGTCTTTTTGTAATGATGTGCTGTCATATTTTTTCTTCTAATTGTATTTCATTTTGAAGTATTTAAAAATGTACAAAAAAATTATAATAAATTGTACCAAATTATAAAAAATATTGCATTTTATTAGATTACTTTTCTGTAGAGGTATCAGGTTATGAAATCCCTTTTTATGTATGTATCCAAAAAACTTTTGAACTCATCAAACTTGTGGAGTGGCCACCGGGAGCACTGCTGGGGGAGTAGCAATTGCTCTAGAGGGGGGTTGGGAGATTGGCAGGGAATGTGGTGAAGTACAAAAAAAGGAGTGGTAGAACGTGAATAAAAAAGGCAAGTTGCTACTGCTGTTTTGGAACGTTATCTCCTTCGGGACATGCTGGAGAGCAGCGAGAGAGAGATGGCGGGAGAGAGATAGTGAGTGTGTCTTGCAGACACAGCAACACACAGACGCATGTGCAGCTGGCGTGCAGCAAATCACCTTGGTAGGCTATTTATAGATACTGTCTATCCCATGTAAGAATTCCGTGTTTTGACAGCCGATGCTACCAATATTTTTAACACGTGCCTGACACGTGGCAACCATTTAAAACAACATGACATGACCGTATGACCTGATGAAGTTGTAGTGGCAGCCCTGATCAACAAATCGGTTACCTTCCATCGCCGACGCTGAAAGTAGTGTGTATTATACGTGAAAAATAAGTACGCATTTTGTAGGAAACGTAATATAATAACACGGCTTCGTATCCAGCATTAGTCAGTTAACTATTTTATTATATTCAAATCGCGCAATTTTATAACTAATTTACAAACAACCGCACCATTATCAGTCGACCTGTAACCAAAACAAAACAAAGCACTGCCATTTGCGAGTGTGAAACGTTACCGCGTTCGCGTGTGTTTGAGATTCTTATAATGTGTTAACTTTATTATTCTGTGCATATATGTAATATATTGTAATGTGTGGATTATAAAACCCAGCCTGTAATCGCCAATGGGATATTATGACGTCCGGCAACCAAAACAAAGAGCGGCCATTTGCGTTGCGAGTGTTTCAGGTTGAGCTTCTCGTGTGTTTATGTTCGTTTGAGATTCTTGTACGGTGTTATTTTCATATTTTGTGCATGTATGTAATTGTAATATATTGCAATTCAGGGATTAAAATACGCGGCTTGTAATCGCTAACGGCAACGGGATATTAAGACGTGATTCGGAAGACAGGAACTTCAGGTGGCATGTCTACAAAAACATTCGCTAAATAAGAAGTACGTAATCCGTCCAGACAAAAGTGCTAAATAAAATTTTAAAAATACTACCCAACTTTTATTTTAACAGAATTTGTGGGTAAACACCTACGGTTCTTGTTGTAGTATTCTATGTAAACATGCTTTTTCAAGGCGCCGGCTCAATAAATTCTTTTTGTAAGAAAATGTCCCTGTTTTTTTGTTTTAAACAAGTAATATAAAGTCCACGTGAGATTTTGTGCTTACCATTAGCTGCAAAAATTTAGGCCTACATATTACCAAAAAAAACGGCCAGAAGACGTACGTCTATATATTTCCCGGTCATTAAAGTGTACTGGTTTGATGACGTGTTAATTAATCAACAAAATATTTAAACCTGATCTGGGCAATTAGGCCTACCCATGTTTGTTTATTACTTACGCTTTTTATTGATTTATTATTTCCGTTTAGGTTGTGAGAGCACAAATTTTTGCTATATAGCCTACAGTAGTCACATGACTATAATAGGCTAACACTGATATTTCAAAGGTAGGCCTACCACAAAAGGTAAGTTTGTTTAATAGTCTACAACTGGAAATTTAAACTAGGCCTATACGGCTTTCTGATCTGATACTACAGAACCAAGTTAAAAGCAACACGAAAAATAATTGTAATAATTCGTGAATGAATTAGCCTATTTTAATTATTATTGAAGTTTAAATGTGTTTGCTTACACTGTAATAAGCTCTTGCAACTTCAGTTTGCAGTAACCAAATAAGCTACTATTATTTAATCTTTTTAGATGTCTGGTAGAAAACATAAGTTGCCCATACATGTTTGTTTATTTCTGGTAATGCCATTAAATGTTACAATTTTGATCAAATTTAGTAAAATATACAAGAAAAAGTTAAATTTTAAATAATTGTATTAACTTAATATCTGTAGAGTAGGCTATCCATTGCTGTAATTTGAAATAATTCCATTAACATTGCCCACCTAACCCTAATAAGATTAATGTGCAGCTAGTATTGAAAATAAATTATTTGTTTGAGATCTAAAAAATAATCTCAAGAAAATCACAACACACTTTAAATGTTATTGCAATCATAATATACCTTTACTGTTGACATGTTTTGACTGTCAGCTGGAAAGCACATGGTGGTGGAAGGATACATAATGTTTTGTTTACATTGCCCTACTTTTTTATGATCTGTCAAATAATGGAATTCTTATACGGTATGGACAATAGCTGCGGAGAAGCCACAGCCCAATGTCTCACCTCCACCTTCTTCTCAGTTCGTCTGTAACCAATGTGAATGTTATCTTTCATCCTCTCGCTTCTTTTTTGCCAGCCATGTTTTCCTTTCTCCCTTCCCTCTTGGCCCATCCATTGATGCCTCCCTTGTGCTGTTTCACCGTCTCGGACTCTGTGATTTTTTTTACATTCTAGCAAGTCACTTAAAATTTTTTCCCCTGTAACTTGTTGCAAAAATCGTGGTGTGCACTATATACGAGGGCGTGCTATACACTGGTATGTACGGTATGTTTTCCGTGAATTTCAGCATAATTTCATTAAAAATTAATTTTCATGTGAATTCAGATGCCTTGGGGGATGTTTTCTTCAATGAGCTACTGAAAAATCACTTTTAACTCATTAAAATGACCCTGCATCCTATGTTCACAATTTTTTTTTACATAGGTTGATCATACTTACAGTTTAGGGGTATGATCTTATTTTGAAAGAAGTCTGCCTATTGAATAAAATAATATTTCAATGGCATATTTTCTAATTTTTCTTCAAAAAAGTTGGAAACTCACTTCACACTTGTTAAATGACTCGGCACCCTATGCCTATGTTTACAAATTTTTTTTGTGCCATGGGGTGGTCATACTTCCCGTTTCGGGGTACAGTGTTGTTTGAAAGAAATCTTATTGTACGTAGAGTTAAAATTGTATTTCATTTAAATATCTAATATATTTGTGATACCAGTGATTGAAGCTGACTTATCATAAAAAATACTGTTTTAATGCAATTTTTAGGAATTTGGTGGGTCAAAATCTGTCTGACTCGATTTTAAGTGGTAATCAATTTTGAGTGGTCATTCTTGGAAACCGTAAGGCCACTTAAAATATATGTTTTATTGTAAGTTAATTGTAGATTATTAACAAACTTGCCAGTGTTTCTGATAAATAATGAATATAGACTTTATGTAGGCCTTACAGTGATTGCAATGTTTTACAAAATGGCAGGTAAGTGACACTTCCAAGAGATGTAGTTGGAAGAGGAGGGATGTAGGACATGTCCACAGTTTTTGTTTTTCAGAATTCAGCGTACTCATTTTTTTGTAATAAATGCACTAGAGCTCACAAGGTTTTTTTCTGAACACTCCCCACCCCCAATCAGCTACCTTTGCTTTGAGAAATGTTCTATACATCATTTAGCTGCAATGCACATGCATGTAGGCTGAGAATTCGTTCTCCAAAGCACTGCCTGGGTGCGGAAAGACATAGGAACCTCCTAAGAAGCAAAGAGAAGGATTGAAGCAGAAGGTTACCGAAGGTGAGTTATCATCAGCTGAAAAAGCAGGCGAAGTTTGACGCAGCATCATTAGGTCACTACAGCTTCCACCTCACCTGTTGCCACATTCATGTTGCCTGCCTGCTCATCTTCCAGCCACAAAAAACTTTTCACCTATCTGCATTTGTTGCGGCATCGCCTCACACCGAGTACCATGATTCAGGGTCGCCCTCACCCTCTAGTGAGTGATGTGCTGGGTAGTATTGGTGATTTATCGGTAGGTAACACTGATGTGGGTAGGTACAAGTTGGAGCTGTGTATATTCAGAGAGTAAATGCAGCTGTACCTTACTCTTGTTTGTTTGACTAACCTTTCACCTTTCCCCATCTACTTGACATAACACCATTACCTGTACCTACGTTAAACTATTTGTCCCGTGGCCAGGTTCCAGCCTCTGTAACGTACATGGTTAAGCACTGTTCTACTGTGCGAAAGATTCTGGCTTGGGCATGGATGTTGTTGTTCCTTCACCCTCATCGGCTCATAGCACTTCATTTTTAAAGGGCCGTAAACCCTATCACCTTACAGTATCCAGGTTGCAGTGGTAATCTGTTTTGTATTGTTTTTCTTGGCATTCCACCAGTATGTTTATTCTTTACATCTCGTCGACAGCTAGAACATTGGAGACAGTTACGTACACCTTAACACAAGAACCGTAACTGGGAGATGAATTGACCGCGACCTACATTAAGGAAGCATCACAGCATTATCCTGAAGTGATTTTGGGAAACATGGAAATCTGAAATCAGGAAGTCTGTGTCAGGAATCGAACCTGGGTCCTCCCAAATGTTAGTCTACTTTCTACTGTTGCACCATCTCGCTTAGTCCTTACCAGTGATGGAACTCAAACAGAAATAGTACTGCTAATGTTGTTGGGCAGAGTATTTGGGACTAGCACATCCATCATATAGCAGACAGAGTGTCGACAAAGTCCCCAAACCTTGTCAGCAATGATACAGGGGACCTATACTAAAGAACCCTTTTAACAGAGCCACATGCTTCCTGCTGAGGGGCAAAGGTCAAAGAGTTATAAATGCAGCTTGCAACTTAGGGATGACTAGTGCAACCCACCCTAGCGACACTAGCAGTAGCAGGGAACATCAGTGTGTACCTCCTGTTGCACTGCTTTAGTTGACGGCACACTGCCAGGATGCCTTGGCATTGGTACCCGGGAAGTTACCCACTGGATTTTGTTAGCCAGTTACGGGGCCACGGTGGCCGAATGATCAGACCATTCGCCTTCCACCAAGCCGATCCGGATTCGATTCCCGGCAGGGTTGGTCCCCAGTTTTTTGCATGTGGAAATTGTGTCACACAATGCCATTTAGGTGGCGGGTTTTCTCGAGGATTTCCTGTTTCTCCACCCCTTTATTCTAGCGCTGCTCCGTACTCACCTCATGTCACCCCTTGCCGGCACTGAAGACATTGATATTATGCGCTCACTTGTTAGCGAGTTGAGAACTTACCTCTTTTCTTCTGCATAACTTATTCAATCCTTAATTGTATAGTCACTAGAGAAAAAATGATTTTCTCAGTCCTCGTGACCCAGTTATATTCTGGTGCTCTGACACAGAGCAGCAGGCAATGTAGGGAACAGGTTGTCTTTGGCCGAGTAAGGAGAACCACAGACCAGGACACCTCGGCTTCACATATTTATACATGCCTGCAAAACACTACATGGGCACCATCTTGGAGGAGCCTAGTTTGCCTGATTACATCCTCTAACCAGGGTCAGTCCACTGAGAACATTACGTCCTAGGCTGTGCAGTATCATCAATGCCAACATCCTTAGTGAAGTCCAGATGACTTCTAACATCCCTTCCATTTCTCCTGTTGAGCCATCTACCATTCCTACCTGCACAGAAGATACCACCTTTACTACCTCGCACAAGACTGCAACACCCTACTCTGGCTACACATATCAATCGTGTAGCACGCGGAAAGTTGATGAAAACACGAACCCTTGTCACAAGTGCTACTGGGATCCGTACTACAGACTCCACTAAGAGCAATGTGCTTTCTTCTCCCAGGGGTAGTAAGTATCCCATTGTGCTGAAACCACATGGTGTGGCAAATTTCCAATGCTACTTCCTCCAGCAATTTCGGCAATACATCCTGCAGGAACGTAAAGTAATGGACCTCATAGCAAATAGGGTCCCAACAAATGATAGTTGATGATGCCAGCCCACTTGTTGATACTGTAGCACACTTGGTTACCCATAGGGTGCCTGCGATGGGGATTGTGGTACGTCATTCAGATGTGGCTGTTCCTCTTGCTACTGTACTCAATTTAACCATTCAATGCTGCAATAAGCATGGTCCAGACAGCCGTTATATTGCCTACCTCTGCGGGGTTACACTGCGCCTTTGACTTTTGGTTCAAATTTTCTCAAAAACGGTTTGCCGGAGTGAAGTAACACAAGGGGTACTTTCCCTTTCGTTATGCACAGTAAGCAATGCGTCAACCACATTGTCGCAGATTGTTTTTATTCTATTCTTAAAGCTATATGCCTATTTTGGTAGCTCTATCTCTTTTACTGTCTAATACTTTTCAAAAATGTATTTCAAAATTTTGTTTTCAACACGGTGTAGCTCCATTAACATTCACCACACAAGTGTTGGTCAATGTAACCCCACCTTATTTTACACAAACACTCCTGTCCCGGAATTTGGTACATGAATTCTGGTCCACGCTGTATATTATACATGCTTCATGGTAACTGCTGTAGTGTATTTTTAAGCGTGGAAGGGACTGGAAAGGTAAGATGTCATAATTCGATAGGACTTTTTTTGCTGAATATATTTTACTAGTGTACGTCTGTTTATACAACATTAGTCAGTAGAATACATACATAGTTTTTGAGTAAAAAATTTAAAAACACTTTTTAGAAAAATAGGGGCTTGCAACCACAATATCTATAAAATTCGAAAACTAGTTTTTATAACAGTATAATAACATCCAGAGCTCTTGTCAAATTTAAAAGGGCAGACGACATCTATTTTAAAAATAATTTTACTATCCGAAAACCTCTTGTGTAAGGATTTAGGAATGTTAAAATTATTTTCAAATCAAAGCACGTGTGTTTTTTTAAGTGAGTTTCTTGTTGATTAGTTTTTCAAATTCTCACTATGAGTGACCTTGGTAATCTTACAATCATGTTTCAGTATTGTGACAATTATAGTTTTTTTTTTTTGTAACACTTCTACATTACAAATTAAATAATATTTTACTTATTATTTAACATTTAAAGAAAATTTATTTACTGAATTTTTACTGTGGAATGGATGTAATACATTATTTCACTGTAGCATTGATCAATTTATTTGTAATTTGTTTGTTAACATTTTTGAGCTCGTATATCGGCTATTTTTTGAAGTAAGTATTATAGCTCAAAGACTTGTCGACAGCAATGTCGTTAGGGACAGAAACAGAATGGTTCAGATAGACTGAAGATGAAAAAAGAAATAGACCATGACTTGGAGTGAAACACGTGAGTGATTTCAGAAAATTGTGGAAAATGATAATTCAGGAGTGCCAGACAGAATGAAGCCATGTCATCCTGAGTACAAGTCCAATGTTCTACCTCAGTGCCACCCACTTCAGTTGCTTCTAGCGTAAATAGAACACTAAAACTTGACTTAAATTAATATTCAATTTGGGGAAAGAATCTGTATTATTTACTACTGCAATTCTCTTTAAGTAGCTAGTCTATACATCTTTGACAGGACGTGTGTAGGTGTGATGCACGAGATGGACTGTGGTTTTGTGTGTGTCTGGGTAGTTTGAGGATGTGGAGATGGGCAGTAAGTCGGCAGTGTTTGAGATGCTGTTGGCGGTACTAATCAAGTCAAATTGAACCGCCCACTCTGGCCATCTCTGCTTCCAGCCTGTTTGAACTGTTTCCCTCCAGCCACGTCAACTGGACGGAACACCCAAGCGAGTTTCTTATTGCTGGCTTCTCATCACATTGCCTCTGAACTGCTCCCTGGAGTCTCGTGTTTGTGAGTTAAATTTACTACAATTTCATAATTGTGTATACCTATGCATATGATTGTGCTCATTGTGTAGATGCTAAAAATATTAGTTGTTATAATTTATTCATTTCAAATTAGTTCATGTTCAGACAGTTATTAAAGTTACTTTGAATAAACTGCATCGCAACTAATTTAATGTAAAGTAATTTTCAGCTGTATTTTGTTTTACCCCTTGGCATGAAAAATACGGAAATCTTAGATGGATTATTTTTTTAAGCCAGAAAAATCACCAGAATAAAATTTAAAGGAAATTGTAATGTCAAGAAAGGCTGATTACTGTTCAGTTCATGACAGCATCAATTCAGACCATATTCTGTGTGTGGAAATTCACTTTGGCTTGAGTTCCATAACTTTTTTGTTTTGCTAGATTGTAGTTTGTTCAAGTTGTTATAAGAGTTAATTTTGAGTGCATTAATTTCTTAGACTGGAAGAATAATGGTGATGTAGTTTTATTGGATTATGTTAGAACTAGAGGTATGCTAAACGCTTGAACTGTGTTGCAGCATATTTGAAATTCACTTCTTCATATAAAATGTTAAGAGATGTGTTTACTGTGCTTATTCACAAAAAGATTACAAATCACCAGACATAAGTAAATTGTTAATTCAAGGTACTGTATATCATTTTGGATACGCAAAGTTCACAATATTTTTTGGCAGCAGACTAGAATACCAGCCGTTGTAGCTCGCTCGACGTCTCCCATTGGCCTGCAATGACATTGCCTGTTGCTTAGATCACTTCAGACCAATACTTTAAAAATGATGTTTCACAATAGAGTGACCAATCTCCTGTCGAGTGTTTGTACGTGTAAACGACATCACGTAGAGCCCCATGGCCAGTGAACTCACAGATTGAACAGTAAAATATACTGTATCTTCAAATAATAATAACAATAGAAATAATGTGTATCAGTAACTGTCCCTATTTTAGCTGGATGGTAGGATGATGAAAATTAGCTTATCCAGAAACTGAGAAATATCTGGCGGGTGTGGAATATTGTTCAGATTTTGTGACCATATTAATTTTAATACCCAATAACTTAGTGCAATTTTTTAATCCATTATGTAGCAGTTCTGTATCATTGTACTCTTCCATGGTTCAGTGAGTAGCAGACTAGTTTCCCGCCACAGTGGTCCCCAGTTAAATCGCAAGTTCCTCATGGCAAGAATATTAAAAATTCATATTCTTGTATACGTATTACGCAAAGTGTGGCAAATTCTGTTGTGTTGTAAAGATTAACTCAACATCTCTCATTTCTTCTTTTGTTTTCATTCTGCTACATCTCCACCAAACCTCGCTTCACCTCATAATTTTTCCAGGTGAAACTGGAACTACGAGTCTGTCACTCAGAGCAATCCATTTTGTGTAGCCTTAATCTTCTTTCGTCCTTGCTGACCATGCCTGAATGTAGGAACAAAGTACATATTTTATTTTTTAATCCTAAATTTAAAAAAGACTCATTCTTATTATTACAGATCTTGGTGATTTTACTGATCACATGGAAACTTGCATGGACTATTAACTACAGTATTTTAAAAAGTGATACATACAATTCAGTAAACTTGCAGGAAAAATAAAATTTGTTACTTTGTTGGTTTTTCCTGTTTACAAATCATAATATGTATTACAATCATTGAAATTATTATGGATTTTCTTACTATACCACTTTTAACATTTCACAGATGTTTTTGGATTTAGCCACCAATTTTTATGTACAGTGAAACCTCATTAATACAAACCTGAAGGGACCTAAATTTATGCCGTTTGTAATAATGAGGTATGTATTAACAGGTGTTTACGAAAACTCAAGAAAGTTCTGTAAATATATTTCCAGGATGTTTAGTCCCAAAATACCAACTTTCTTACCACCACTATGACTTATTTTAACCATTGAATTTTATATTACATTGTTTTATGTACGTATAAGGGAATTTTTATTCAGCATTCAAGTTAACATTTAATTTCATATCTTATTCCAAGGTGACAGAAAACCACTTTGTATTAATGAGAACTTTGTATTAACAGGGTTTGTATTAACGAGGTTCCACTTATACATTATCTGATGATTCTGAAATAGTGAGCATCTATTTATGATTTAAACATTATATCAGTGCTGATTATGAGTTCATTGCAAGGTAATGTATTTTACCAGAGAGCTGTAATTATATATATATTTTAAATAAGTGTTCCTAAGTAACCAAAATAAGATCAAAACCAGAGATTTATGAAATATGGTGGTGACCTTAAGCTTAACAGTTTTATGGTGTGAAACAAAATGTATATTTATCAGGAATTAAACCCATGTTATTTACAGGATTTTGTATCTGGAGATGAGGATAAAAGTAGTACAAAATGGTGATGAATTCATCAATAGTCTTTAAAATACTCTCTTCAGACACTACTTCCTGAACTGGGCTTGCAATACGATGTTAAAGTGTTTATAAAAAACATCTTGCAAATATTATCAGTTCTGCATTCTACCAATCTCTGGTCCTTCATTTGCGTAAGAGGTCATTCCAAATTGCTCTTTGTGGATCGTATCACGCTATTGATGTATTATTAGACTAGGGTCAGATGCCACTAATATCAACAATGTTTTTTTCCCTAATTTGCATTCATTTCCTATTATCTGGCAGTCGTACAGATGGTCTCAAACAAGCTGAATCTTCAGTATCACAAATTTAAGGCAAGGTAAGCATTTCCCTGTTTACAGGGGCATCATTTAGAGAGGGGCAAGTCCCCCCCCCCCCCTGGATTTAGAATTTTAAGTGTATAAAATATATTTTTTTTTGTATTTTGTTATTTAAATAATGCTAACTTAAGCACATAAAATGGAAGTTTTACTATTAAAGTTTTTAATTAATACGTGCTTAATTAATAAAAAAGATGCAACAAGGTCACTGTCACCGAAAAAAAAATTTTCCCCCCACCCCCACACAAGAAAAACCTGAAATGACGCCCCTGCCAGTTTATGATCTCAGAATTTTGTGAAATTTTTTTATAGTAGTATCAATAGTACTGAAGTAGTAGGCTCATGGTTTGCATACTAGCAGTAATCTTTGGATTCTCAAAAAGCACACTATGTATAATAAGTTTTTGATGCCAACAGATTATGTACTACTTGATTCATTGCTAACCTGTTCAAACCAAACTAGAAAATTATGTTATATAGTAGGCGTACGCTTAGAAAGTTTAGTGTGTTCCTTTCAAAAGTGTTAGGGCTGTATCTATAAACGGCTTTCGAATGACAACCAACTGCTTACCAATGCTTTCTCTATGGGGATAACAGTTGGTTGTCATTCGAAAGCCGTTTATAGATACAGCCCTTAGAGTTAGCCCAATGTTTATTTTTGTCGTCAACAAAATATTGGGCATAAAATGTTAAAGCGGTAATAGTTTTTCAACACTATGTTAATTTTCCACTTGTATGCTACAATGAGGACTACAATGACAGCAGCTCTGTTTACTATTGCTTCATAATATGCAGATGTAGTGAAACATTTAATGACATAGTTGTGTTCAGTTTGTCTCTCTCTCTCTTTTTTTTTATTAGAAATTTTCATATACGTAGCATCTTAGCAGTCCAATTGTTTAGATATCTTATGTTTATTTCACAAGACTGCTAGTTAATGATAGAGCATAAAATGAAGGAAAATGTAATAGAAATGGTAGAATTATAACTGTTTTAAGACCATTTCTATTGCTGATAAAGATACTTTGAAATGGTTTGATAGTTGTCAACTATCAGGTTAAATATAGTGTTGTGCAAGTTGACTTTTCCCACCTCAATATTCAGATAGCTTATCTCAGCATGGCCGTAGTCAAACACATGTTGTGGGTGCACTGAAAAATTGGCTGCAGTGCGATACCAGCGAATAATTGGTGCAAAGTGACTGGATCCCTCCACAGCTGTATGTGGTCTCTCACACACACACACGCGCGCACACACACACACACACACGCACACACACGCACACACACACACATGCACACACACACACACGTGAGGAGTGGTATTCTTGTTAAATGAGTGACAGAGAATGCAATGAAGACACTCTGATGGCTGGATGTCCTCTCCACTTCAACCTGTCTGCCAAGTTCAGGAACATACATAATGTCAAGTACTGATGCAGGATATTGCAGATTTTCATAACTACTACTACTGTGTTTAAATTTGTGATTCAGTATTAAAATTGTGGCCTTTTGGGTTTCTATATAATTCGTGAATTTCAGCATGAAAGGATGCACAGCTGTTAACTATTACTATTTAAAAAATGTTCCCCAGGCCAAACTTCCCTCTCATTTTCATGACTGCCACTTTATAGGTAGTCATGATCAGTCCTCTAGATTTATGGTACTCTGTAATGGTAAAGGCTGCACACTTCTTTGCTTGCGTCTCTGTTAGCCATGCTTAAAGCAAAAAAAAAAAAAAAAAATTAGATGTTGTAGTTTCCCTAACTCTTCTTAAAAATTAAAATGCATTTTAATGTCTTTGTCTATTGTCAGGTATTGACGCTGAGAAATGTTATCTCTTAAAACTTTAATCTTAAGTCTTCACCTTCTGTAACAGTTTTCTGACAAATTCAGCATTAAAACATTTAAACTTGAAAAATTACTGCCTTTGTGTAGAGATTTCTGCAACAGACTGTTTGGTGATCTTTGAAAGAGTTGTGCAATGGGAGTGCATGACTGTTCTGTAGTTTTTTGGGCATACAACATTGTGATGCAGATGTCTGTCAAAGAAAACTACAGAGAATAGCGAAATATAAATAAGCAAAGCATGCTTTATTTGTGTCTGAAATCCTGTTTTTTCGTCCATATTTTTCTTATTTGGCTGTCCTTGTTTTATTTGACCAAATTATATTTATGGAATTTTATGTTTTGTTGTTTCCTATTGACTAAAGCATGCCTTGCTTATTTATGTTTTCTTATGCTCTGTGGTTTCCTTTGACAGACGCCTGCATCGGAAAGCAGTATGTCCATAAAACTTAATCCAGGCTGTTGCATATCTGTCTACAACAAAGGTGGCCTCTATTGCTCCTGCTGTTATGAGATTTATTTTTGTTTGTGGATTGTACGGGATGCATTCGTACACTGTGACGTATGTATTTATTCTGACCAAAAGTCACTGATGGCATGTCAAACTGTGGTCCCATTAAAAAAAGTGGATGCATGGCTGTGTCCTCAGATAGCAGAGCTCGAAGGAAAGTAAAGGTATTTACAGTGCCTGTTGTTTTCATACAAATTGCTTACTTGCTAATTCTGGATTTGAGCATTGTGTGAGTCAACGGAAAATGTGTTCCTTTCCACTTGGTGTCGTCGCTAAAATTGTCTGATTGTAGTGTAACTAACATCAGTTCTACAAGTCTGCTTGGTATTTGTGTGCAGGCAGCATAGCATTGGCTTTCAGCCAGGAAGAGATGAGAGAGATAGTCACGCAGTAAACACAACATAAAGGTCTAGAGAGGCCATCTGTGCATCGTGAGGTTGTTATCAAAGACTGAATGAACTTCAGTCTGGGACGATGACCTTGTGAGGGAGACCAGTGCACACACAGACTGATAGCTGTCGACACGCTTGTTTCAGGTTCCACTATTTATTTACACCATGTTCGCTGTGAACGTCTTCCCCACAGTAGTGTTTATCATTTTGGGTAAGTCACATGAGTCGTCCACTTTGTATGTTTACATTTAACTGATTTGGTCATTTTTTCAATTTAAAAATTATGATTTAAATTCAAAACCATTTTTTGTTTAATTTGTAGTATAAGAAAAAGAAATCTTAGACTGTGTAATTTTGAATCATATTTTTTATGTTTATAGACTACAGGATAGTTTAATTTATTTTTCTATCAATACCATAATACTTGTCTATCGGTATTTTGGTGGTTCGTCTTTACTACAGAAATAAAAAATAATGCAGTAAACAACATTTAACAAAGAAACCGGAAAAGTGTACATGTTGTTAATTTTAAATGTAATTATAAAACATAATTTACAAAATATTGAGGTTTGGAGTCATGCAAAGTTAAAAATATCTGATATTTTGACTTGTTTCAAAAATTGATAAAAACTTGTCATTCTTCTACAAATGTCTAGAAGTCATGTGTGAAATTATTATGTGTATAGTACTGGCATTAAAAGTTGGGGTCAGGGTCCCATTTCTGAGCACGCAACTTGACCTTCACTTTTTTTCATTCCTGGCCAGTAAAGAATGTTATAAGTCACAGACCTCTGTCAGAGAACCTTCCATAATGTTGACACAGTTTTTAATTTTAGGTGTAACCAAACAAGCATTTTCATTTGATTGAACACTAGCTCCTATTATGCCATACGAGTAGGGCCACTGAGAAAGGGTGCTGGGGAAAAAAAAGAGGGGGCAAAGGAGCAAATGCACATGAACCCATGGGCTTAAGAGACCTGGTCAGAAACCAGAACATAAATAAACAACACAATTTAAAGTTAATCTTCAAAATTTTAATGTTTTATTAATGTAAAAAATATACAGTATGTACTCTCTCTCTCTCTCTCTCTCTCTCTCTCTCTCTCTCTCTCTCTCTCTCTCTATATATATATATATATATATATATATATATATATATATATATATAAATTCTCGTTGTTTGGTTTTTTCAAAGTAATGCTCCATCACAGTCAATAATAACACAATTTTCAATTATTTTTTTTTTTTTTACAACATAAGAGATGGTTGGTGTCTAAATTGCCCAGGGCCCATAAATTCTGTTGGTGGCCGTGCTTCTGAGTAAACAAATATTCTGTTGTACCATTGATCAAATCTGCAAGTAAAAATATCCCTTCTATCTTCCAGACTTATCCTGATAACCCTAAATAAATAATGTCCTGCTTTCGTACAACTATCCGCAATCTCTGCCCCTTCGGCATATAGCAACTGAGCAAGATGAAGCCGTGGTAAAATGCTGGACTTACATTAAGAGTGACGTGGGTTAAACTCCCCTTTCAGTCATCCTGATTTAGCTTTCTCATGGTTTTCCAAAACCACTCTAGGGGAATGCTGGGGGTAGTTCATTTATACAGGCCATTGCAGGTTCCTTCTCCATCCCTGTCTATCTGAGCTCTGACCAATGAGCCCACTGTCTATGTGATGTTAATTTCTGCTACCTACTTATCTGTACCGATATTGTTCATCAATACTGCCGTAATGGTCTTCTTATTCTGTGCACTTTTATAACCATCTTGTTGCAGACACGTGTTGCAGTTTAACTTTAGAACTCTGTTCATGTAGTGTCAGGCACCTGCTTTAATGTGGTGTAGACATTTGGTACAGTGTAAGATAAAATGTTTGGTTCTTAAGAGAATATTACTTTGATCTTACATTGTAACATATTTAAATATTAACAGTATTAGCCCATCGTACTGTCAACATTTTCTGGAGATTATATAATAATGAACTACTTTACCGTGTACCTATTCAGTGACAACTAGCAATGGCGAATTTTATGCACCGCTTCACCTAAAGTTTGTCAAAATTATCTGTTTATAGTGATAATTTTCTATTAGATAAATTTCATTCTTCCCAGTCTTTGATAATGTTTAGTTTCTTATGTCTAGAATACACATCAAACGTCACTGTTGACACTTTTTTTTTTGCTTCGAGCCTGTAGTACAGGACTAAGAAGTGAAAACAAGGTGATACAGATGGTTTTTGATGGAAACTGGGGTACTAAACTGTCAGTACGTGGTTCCATTGGTGTCGAAGCGCTGAGACAGTTCCGCGTCAAGGTAGGACCCTTGCCTCAGGGGGCCAAAATTTTACGATCCCATCCGAACAACAGGAAACAATGCACTCTTGCCAGGCAGTAAACCGGCCATGTTGACCAGACATGTACGTGTTTGCACCAGTGTCATGATTCATATTTGTCAATTTTTTTTTTAATTACAAAAACGTGAATCCTGTAAATGATGTCATTTGCATTATTATAAAAACTACTTTCAATCAGAGGAAGGACGATGATTAGTGTAAATTTTCTGCACTGAAGGAAAGATGTATCCGCCTGACTTATTATATTTACCTGAATATAAGACAATGTTTTATTCCAATTCTTCCATCTCAAAAACTGAGGGTTGTCTTGTTTTCGAGACTTATGACTACAGTGATGTGTTTTGATTACAACCGTATGTGTTTGGTGTTTCACATCTGCATTGATGAAATAAAATGTGGAAAATACAGATGTCCATACATACATAAATGTAGTCAATGTAAATTGAGTGCTCATCATTCCAGTATTTTATGAGTATTTGTTTCGGGTTATGTAAGTAGGAAAGTATTTCCAAATGATAGATTTAATACAATTTCAACCAGACTTGATGATTGAAAACCGTGTTACATCTACTTAACAGAACATAATAAAATTTTTTGTTTGAATAGTAATAATTAAAATCTTTCTGGCCTTTTCATTTTATAAGAAAAAATTTTTTTCCTTAAGACACAAGTGAAAAGGTAGGGGTTGTCTTATACTCAAAGTCATCTTATTTTTTGGGTAAATATGGTATAAACATTACGTGAGTGAACTGTTAATTTTAAATCACATCATTGCAGGTAATTAATGTTGCAGAAAATTATTCATTGTCATGTGAAATATCGCTTAAGTGTGATACAAACATTCATGTGTAAAACTGGTGTTTAGATTTTGTTTCTACAGCTTTACTACGATAAGGCAGTTGATGTGTTTAGGCAACGATCGCATAAATACTCACTTTCAGTCCAATGTTGAGGCATACATATCTGTCGGCTAATTTAGGGCGAGAAGTTATGAACAAGTTTTCAAAACAGTCACATTTCTCATGTCTTATATAAAATTGTAGTACTTAATGTTTGGTGTGGGACAAACACTAACTAGTGATAAAAGAACTATTATAGTTTTAAAAGCTGTAGTAACTTAATAGACAGGGGTCACGGCGTTCGAGTGGTTGGACCACTCGGCACCCACCAGAGCAGTCCAGGCTGGATCCCTGGCGTAATGCTCTCCAACCTTACACATATGGGGAACATGACTGACGTCTTTGGCTGGCAGGTTTTCTCGGGCTCTCTAGTTTTTCCCACATTTCTCATCCTGTCGCTTCCCCACCATAGGCCCTTATTCCATGTCCTCATTGAGACCTTACAGGTACTGATGGGTGCCCCAGCAGAAGCCTGCACTCTGGGTACAGTACCCTGCCTTCAGGTACCCTCCCTGTTCAATATTTATTTACTTAATTGAAGTAACATTTTATATGAGTGTGGGTTGTAATGCAAGTTATGATTCTCTTGGTATTAAAATAATACTGATTTTAAGTAGACCTAACTCTGGTTTTGATAAAGGTATTTTTATTAAATACTTCACTCAATCAAATTTAATCATTAAAAAAATTAACATTAATAGCAGCAGAATATTTTATGATCAGATACGAAAGCTGCTTAAATGGCACAATTTTATCACCCAGAAATCCACATTTTTCCAGGGAGGGACCCCGATATTCATACCCACGAGCTGCCACTGACCTATGCTGATGTCTATTCTTTGCTTTCTGTCCATGTTAGTGACTGAGATGTAAGCTGGGCTGTGTGTGCAGTTGTTGAGGTTTGTGGATTGTGTGAGCACGGCCAGTCCCGGGAGGGCTGTCGCATACAGAATGGAGGGTGTCTGTGCGGAGTTGGCTGCTACTCAGAGTACCGCTACTCTTCCATGGAGGAGTGCCGAAAGTCTCTACGAGGTACGAACAATAGTCCCAGCCTGCTGTAATGTAGTGTCTTCGTCCTTGACGCCTATTGAGTCAAGTGCACTTATGTTTATCACGCTAAGAGATAGCTTAATTATAATTAGAGAAATGTAGTATGTAAATGTTCTGGAGCATATTTTGGTAACCAGAGTTTTAGTGTAACCTCGTTAACGAAAACTTGTTAAGTACAGATGTTAAGTACAGAATTCTATTAAATACCACGTTGTCTTAGTCTCCTTGAAATAATACAGCAAAACTGTTAATTTGTAAGCTAAGTAAAATGTATAATTTCAAGTCCATGGGTAAACTAATCAGGAATCGTGCTGGTGATAATGTTTTATATCTAGTAACAAAAATCTGAGTGTAATTATTTTTCATATTATGCATATTTTTTGGAAATATTTGTAAATACAAATAAAAGTGCAAAAGCTCAAATATTTCAGGTGTTTTTTTAATTGGTTTCATTGTACTTCTTTGGCCTTGCATGTATAGACTTTTAAAACCTCGGTAATTAAAACAAGTAGTACTTTTAAAATTAGTACTTAGTAACTTGAAATTTCATTGGTTTAAGTAGGAAGGGCATGAATGGACTGTACTCCTTTCGAAACAATAGCACAACTTTGTTCCCACCCCTTCCCCACCCGCTAATTAGCATATCTGGGTTGTGATTTACTGTTGAGGTACCTACACGCCTGTGTTATGATTGGTCGGAAGAGACTTGTGAAGGTCCTGGAAGTGACGAAAAGAGTTAAATATAACTTGCTTCATTATTTTTTCTAAGAGTTTATTATAACTTGCTTTATTATTTTTCTAGGCTAGATAATTTTTGCATCATGTGTGATTCAGTATGATTTTATATTGGCATACCATTTTACATGCATTTTAAACAATCTTATAATGTTTGCATGAAAATTTCAAACTGTGGTGTGAGTTTGTCATTCATGACTGATATAAGTGTGTAATTAAATCTGAAAATTGGACTAAAAACTTATTATCTAATTTTATCACAGGAGTTATGAGGAAACATGCAATTTTTTTATAGTTTTAGTGGATTTGCACTAAATCAGCGAATATGACAGTCATAATTTGTACATTATTGTCTCAGTGGATGTATTAAAGTATATTTTAACAGGGTGTCCACCGACAGGGAAAACCTGGAAAACAGGGAAAAGTCAGGGAATTTCATCTTACAGGGAAAAGTCGGGGAAATATCAGGGAATTTTCATTTGGGTCAGGGAAAAATGATACAAAACAGCCCAGAATAAACATTTTTGTAGTACTAAATAGTTAAATTGTGACAGTTTAGCTATCGCAGTAAATTTATTTGTAAGCACTTCTGGTTACATTCACTGCAGGGAAACCTGATATAATTTTTTTGATATAAAATTGTTTTTCTTATTTTATTCAACATAGTGAGTCACTTAGTATGCAGTCTGTGATTCAAATGCATGTATCCAGTTCTTTTAATGTTGTTCCATTAAAGCTATTTATTTCAAATGTGCTGTGTTGATGTAAAATTATGGAATCAAAGATACCAATTCAGCCAAGAAGTTAGGGCAGCTTGTAACATTTAGGGTCTTGAGCACCGATGAAAGTAAAGGAAGTTGGGAATAACCAGGATTAAGATTGGGATTAACCAGGGTTACGATAAGAAATATCCTTGAGAAATCTCACCAAAGTCCCAGCACTATTTTCACAAGCAAAATACAGGAGTGACCGGTTACTGTGAAGCGATCACACTAGCCATTTGGCCGATGCAGGCCTTAAAAAGTTCCAGTTTTGCCGATAATAGGCCAGGGAAAATTAACAGATATTACCTGGAAAACAGGGAAAAGTCAGGGAATTCCAAAACTGAATATCAGTGGACACCCTGTTTAAGTTTAACTGAATTTTAGCATGAACCAAACTCCTCCCTATATTGCGGTAGTGAGCGGAAAATTTAAAATTTGCAGTAACAAGTACACTAAACTAAAGAGTGTTTATGGTAAATTGTCTCAGCTTACAGATCTGCATCATTGTACCTACTAGCTTATGAGGTGGCCTTAAACTAATGTTTCTAGAAAAAAAAATTTAAGTATGTTAGTATGCAGTACTGTAGTGTAAATAGTATTACAAGTATTTTCTGTGCATTGTACTGCATAGTTACAATAAAAAAATGTTAAATTTGGTTTTAAATTTTTAGTATGCATTATTTTTTATAACAGACATGTTCAGATTATCAAGGTTTGGTTTGAGGGGTTTATACTCCATTCCGAATGTTATTACAAACGAAACACTAACGCACGGAGAAGTGTGCAAAATAAAGTAGCAAAAAATTCACAAAGTGAAGGTAATTGTAAATGAGACAGTAAAACCTCCTTTTTACACCACTAAAGGAAATTTGTAAAAACTGGTTTAAAATGCAGGAAAGTGTAAAAAGAGGGAAATTTATGCTGTGAGATTTGCAAGGGACCAGAGAAATCAGATGCAAAATAAGGGAATTTAAAAAAGGGGTTTCACTGTATGGAATTAAATAACTGTTGTAAGTACCATTAGTAATTAATTTTATTGTGATGGCTGTTGGCTCTCATGGATTGGTGTGTGATGTGAAGGTCGCCGCATGGATGTTTGCCATGCCAACCCTTGCGAGAACGGAGGTGCATGCAGCCAGACCTCGTATGGGCCAGGTTACAGGTGTCGCTGTGAGGGCACCGGCTACTATGGCAGCCGCTGTGAGCACGGTATGCCTTGCCAGTTTTTCTGCTGACTGTATTTCACCATAGCTAAATACATATCTATTGTATTAGTATGTTATGGTCATTGTTAAAAGGCTGAAGGACACTAAGCCAAACATTACATTTTAAGAACAAAATCAGATCTGGGCACAAATACTTATTTATAACTGTTTTCATTTATGCTGCTTTTACGAGTATTATTTTTAAAGTAGGGAATGTATATTATAAATCAGTTTCATAGTTTTATCTAAAGTTGTTCTATGTTGACTTTTTTTACTAAGAAATAAAACCATTTCAGCTATTTATTAAGTTGAGTAATTTTTTTTATGTTAATGTATATAAATGTACTAGTTTATTTTTTGTGCCAGAATAAAATAAGAATTGAATGCAAGACAGTCTAAAATTTGGAGTGTAAGAAAGGACTCGGCATAAAGAGAATAATTCTTTATAATACTTCATGTTCTGGCCTACTCCAGTTTTAAAAATTTAAAAGAAATTAAGCAAAATTAGAGTGGTATCCCGTACATTAATTTGTTACAAACAACACTGTACAAATTTTGGAGATAAAATGAGGGCAGCCATTATGTGGTAATCCATGATAAAATGAAATAATACTGAAGTAACATTAAAACATGAAATAATGTAAAATATACTAGAATGCGTGATCTCTCAAAAAATTTAGCAGTTTCACGAGTATACAGTACAACAAAGTGCACTTGCGTGTACAATGAAAATCACAATTTATTACAATAACTGCAAAGGAAATTATTTCATCCTCGTAATTTCAATAACGCTAATTATTACTTCCTTCATGTATTTAACTTTCTGTAATTATTATTTCAATCTGCATCTTGGCATCAACACAAACAACCATGGAAATATAAACAATCATGACAGACGACCTAGTTGTTGTAACCATGGCCATGGTTGTAGCAATTAACAGCTTTTCAAAATATTACAACTGCTGTTTCCGCAATATCTATAAACGAAAATGTGCCTATTTTCCTGGATGTACTAGTTTCGATACTCTGTGCTACTGCTTTTGTTTTTCAGGTGATGCCCTGACTCTGTACCACCATTTTGTTGCTCTACAGCAATACAACATGTAATGTGTATCCTCATTAGTGTGTGGTCAATCTCTGAAGACATTGATAGTTTTTGTTTTATTACAAACACACGTAAAAACACTTTATGTCAAGAATTGTAATGCCAATAGTAGGAAACATAATACACCCAAAATTGTGATTAGAATTGAATACTTGAGAGTGTAAATAAGGAAGTGTGAAATTGGAAAAAGATGCACTGGCAATGCTGTACTTGACTGGAGAAAGAAAACCATGCGTTTTTGTTATCGGAGTACATACTGTAGTTGAAATTTCTAAGGCTGAATTTGATACACACATTTATTATGAATTAAAAAACACAAATAAAGACTGAAAATTAGAAATATTTTCAGAAAACCAGAAGAGATGTATTTGAATGCTTGGAGCTGTCACAAAGCCAGTTTCCTTAAAAATGAAATAACACAAAATAGATAATTTTAAGAACGAAATTCAACAACAAATGACACCATTATATAATACCTCTAGTTATTAAGAGCCAACTTTACAATAATATTGTAGTTGTACAGTTCCCCTTGTATTAGTGTCAGTCAGCCGAGCATTCTCTATTAGAGTCCACGTCAAATTAGTCTATTCCTCCACAAGCGAGGTAGCAAAGTGGCATAGGTAGTTCAGTCAGCTGGCGCAGTTTGCTCTAGGGCCTATTCCACCAATATACTTTGCAACTTTTCACTATTCACTTTGAACTTTGCATAAAACTGAAAAGTGCAAAGGAAATGTGTTCCACCAAAAATTACAATCACTTTGCATTCTTCCAGCCAGTCTGCAAAGTCTTTGCAGTATTTTATATTCATTGTTTACATTACTCATTTCAAGTACATAGGTTACAAAGTGTATGATGCGTAAAAAACAAGACGTTGTGCTTAAAAATTAGCAAAACAGAACTTATAAAAAAATATATTTTAATTTAGAAGTTTTTCATGCACATACAGAAACAAAAGGAGAAGTGGACGGAACTTCATGCATTGAAGTTACGCCATGCATTTGTCTTCCATTGCCCAACCAATGTAGACACAAAAGTATCTGCTGCTTGAGCGATAAACAGTTACTGCTATTTGTAATGTTCTGAAGACGTGGCCTGATCACACACAAAATCAATTCAACTTATTGTGCCCTTAAGCTAAAACAGTATTTAAATTGAACATCATAATTAATCACAAAATTGATTTGTAGTTTATTATTCTACCTTGATGGTCTCCTGTTTTCTTCTTCAGATTCGTAACTATAATGTAGAAACATGTCTAATAATTTTTCTTGTTTTAATTTTGTAGATTAAGTGCTACTATTACGCCTATTACATCGTCATTTCTTTTCATGACATTACTTGAAATAGATTCTTACGTGCCAAGTTTATACATAGTAACTTTTAACAACCTCAAATCAATTATTAATTAACAGTACACCATAAATAGTTTAGCTGCGAATGGAAAATTACCTTTCACAATGTCTGAAAACTTTGCTAATATTCATAAATACTTTCTGCAAAGTGAGATTATTGTGGAACAGAAATGGGCTCAAAAGTGCAAAGTCTTTGCACTTTTCATGTTTAGCTTTGCAAATTACAGTTTTCGTGGAACAGAAATACAAATGAAAAGTTCGGAAGTGCAAAATGTAAAGTTGCAAAGTCTGTTGGTGGAATAGGCCCCTGGTCATGCGCGCTGCTGTCTCTTATGAATGTGCAATGTCTAGAGTGAAAACATTAGCCGGAAGCGGTGTGGAAGCATGTGTACATTCTAATTGTGAGTACAGTATAAAACAACTTATTGTAATTTTACCGCCGATAAAAACTAACAGAATATCAAATGCAAAAAAAAAAAAAAGTTGTGCAAAGTAAATACCAGGAAGTAGTTTTTAATGTTCTTAAGTTGATGATGAATGAATCGGACAAAGATATTTAAATGTCACTTTCTGAGTTATGCAGTTAGACGAGTAAGTGCAGTTACAGGTGTTTCTGCCGCAACAGTTTACAGGATAAAACGGGAAGGTAGTAAGTTGCAGGATGGTACAGTCGAATCCTTTACTAGCCCACACAAACGTCAAGGTTATTTGAACCTTACCTGCAACAGCTGTAGAGGCCTTGCTTTGAGCCCGTCTCTCTCAGACGTACAGCGCTGCAACGAGGTTCCACTGTACACCAAAAGTTCAGTCCTACATCGTTCAGGGACAAACAAAAGCTTCGCCCGCTCACGTCACCCCACGTGGTGTAACAGACCGTCACTGATGACATACAGCACATCCTCACCGCGCTGCACGTCCAGAACAAGTCTTTGACAATCAAGATCCTCAGCCTGAGCATCGCCTAATCGCACGTAAAAACCTTCATTGGTAGTGAAAGCCGCACTCAGCATGGCTGAGGACGAAGAACCCAAAGGCTCAAATTCGTAGTCATCCGGATCGAACATTCAAGACAAAGCATCTGCAGCTGCGTTGCTCGAACCGGGCACATGCTGAATGACAAACCGAAATCTCATTAGTTGAAAAGCCCATCTCCCTAACTTACCGAAATCGTTTGAGTGACTCAGCAACCACGAAACCACCTGGTTGTCAGTGCACAAGTCAAACTCAACACAGCTAAGAAAAGTATTAAATTTGGCAGTACCCCACACACACGCCAGAGCCTCCTTTTTCAAAGGAGCTGAGACGTCGCCCGCCATCTGAGAGTGTGCGACTCGCAAAACCAACGAAGCACAGCGTCCCATGCCGCCATTGACTCGCCGACGCACCTAGGGCTAACCTAGAAGCGTCTACGTACAAAACGAAGCGCAGATCGAAGTCGGCCATGTACAGGGCAGGGGCATTAGCTAAGGCAACCGTAAGCTTTTCAAAGTTCGCCTGCTGTTCGTCTCCCCTGACAAAATCAACATTTTTGCCCGTCAAAAGGTTCAATGGCGCAGCTAACTCAGAAAAATGGGGAACTGAGACCGTATCACCACGGTCTCGTGAACAATCACGGCCGAGATACCTGGACAAGCTGTCCGGCCTCAATTTCCACTAACACCCTTCCCCACAAGCGTACTCATTTAAAGTTCACACACAGACACAGGGACTATCACTACGAATAAACATGAGTCAGGGAGGAATTATGTTCGAAGGGCTGTATATTGAACAAATC
>PNEQ01000203.1:6101-35256 GCA_003012365.1 Medauroidea extradentata
AAAAAAAAAACAATTTCTCGTAGAAAACCAGCAGCTGTCTGCAGACACTGTGACATGCTGATGTAGAGCATTTTTTCACGTAAACATCTAGAGAGTTGCGTGTGGTCACGTGCGGTGTTTTTATTGCTGTTGAGACTGTACCAGTTGACCTTGACAACTTCCGCTCGCACTCTGCCACCCTAGCTTATCTCACACACACGCGCGCACGGACATAGACTGTCGTCAGCCAGACGAGAGAAGCGCGTGAGAACTTTTACCTGGTAGAAGGGTGCCTTGGTGCCAGCTTCTAGTACAGATAAAAAAAGATCAGCCAGAAGTAGCATAAAAAAATAAATAAAAAAGAATCTGCCGGGCCCAGGCTGTTTGACATTCTTTCTTTTATAGTTCTCCCGTTACAGCGATAATTCCCCCACTACCCGCTCCTGTAAATTGATACGTACAAAGCAGTATATTATATTACCGCTTCTTTTGCTTGTAGAAATGATAACGTACTGATTTCCTCACGTTTCTTGTGATTAATGACTGATTACCCCTCCTCCCCGGACACCCCTCGATAACACGGACAAATCGTAACTCGGACAGCTTCTCCCCCCTTTTAGTCCGAGTTATCGAGGGTTCACTGTAATTACTTTGAGGTATTGTTGACAGTTGTTTGGCATTTTATCTGTATCAGGTTTGAAATTGTAAATTTTATATGTATTTAATTTGGTTTGTTTAAGCTGAGGCAACTTTGTACTCTAATTTAAATTTAATATTATCATTTGCAGGTTAACTGTTTTGGCTTGTAATTTCAACGAGTCATTTCTGTGTTTCAGGCCGTTATAGTAATTATTGGAAATTCCCGCTTGGGTACATTGTTGGGTAGCATGAACAACGGCCAGGTATACTTCCAGTTTATTTTTAGACCTAGTAGTTTTCCATTACGACTCGGCCGTTGCACGGGAATGAGTGAGAGAAACAGTGCTATTCCCGCGCACAAGATGGCGGCAGCCAATGAACTACTTTCTTTTAAATATTTTTATGCTAAGTTTATTGAATTGGACGTTTTTTTTAAATAACGAATATGTGATTGGACAATACTTTATTAGCACTGCGATTATTTGTACTTGTTATCTATTGTATTATTTAATTTAGTTTATTTTAGTTAGTCGTAAGTGTTGGTTCAGTGGGTGGCCGCCAGGCGCACTAGCAGGGAGAACCAACGGTAGTTGGCATCAGTGTGGTTTTACTACTCAGACTCGTGGCGTGTAGGTCACGTTTGTCGAGGGGCGGATTTTGCTTATGTGTGGGAAGTACTGAAAAGGGTGTTTCGGGATGGAGGACGAAGTGGCAGTGAAGGACCAGGAGTGGTGTGATGTTGAAACTTTTTGGACTTAATTTTGAAAACTTATTTTTAATCATGTCTTAGTCTTACCCTTGTTTTGAGTTGGGTAACAATGTCGGGGCATGTGTTCTCCCTGGAGAGTGTAGCCGCAAGTTAGGCCGTAAATTACTTTTGTTCCAAATTTATGTGCCGATCGGTAACTTTGGTGTAATCTAGCTTTTGATGAATTTGAACATCAGGAGAATAAACAAACCACATTAAAATTTTCTCCGGCTTTTATTTGAATTACTACCACTTGTTCACGTGCCATGAACATCTACTAAATCAATTCAATACTACTACAACTTAGTTTCCTCGCCCCGTCACATTATGGCCACTTACTTGCCATAAAAATAACAAAGAACATTCATTATTGATTTTCGTTAGTTTTATTTACTGACAAAATACTTTTCCCCCTTGTTTTTTAAATTGTCTTTTCCTGCTCCTAAACCTGTGTAAATTGTTCTAGTTTGAACACATTTTACTACGCCATTTATACCTGTACATCACATCAGGCTATAGGATAACATTATATATTAAATTTTACTTACAAAGTTAAACACTGCCAGAAGAAAAGGCAAATCAAGTGAAAAAATTTGTAAAAATATCAAAGCCAACTCTGCACAAAATCTTTGCACCAGCTTTTGAAAGTAACAAATATATTTTTTATATTTTAATTATTAATAACTAGTACTGCCAACTGAATTAAAATTTAATTGTTCAAAAATGTTATACATAGACGGCAAAATATTTCTGCATTGTACATGTTAAAAATGTAAAAAAAAATTTTTTTTAATAATCTTAATTTGCAAAAAGGACTGGACAGAGTTTAATGAAAAATTACTTTTTTTTTTAATGTGAACAGTTCAGTACTGATATTTCCTTTCTCTAGACACACACAATGGAAAGCAAAAACATAACAAGAGTTACAGATTAATGAAATACTACAAAACTGAAATAAATTTAAATTGTATACCTGTATGTCCAGTCTTTTTCTCATAATTGTAGAATCCAGTTTTCTCTCAAAAGCTAGAAGATCCATGTAAGCTTGAGATTCTGGAACTAGGTCACGTACTTTCTGTGGCAAGATTTTATCTGCCAACTTTTTCTTCTTTTTACTTGTCGAGTGAGAAAATTCACTGCATGAAAACCCAAACACTAATTAACTATGGATAAATTCAGCATTGGCTAAGAAGACATATAAACAGCTAATGTTAATATTAAAAGTACCTCTCCTATATGCAAATAAAAACTGATCCTAGTCACTTCACGCAAACGAGGATCATCAACTTGACGGGGACGAGGGTGGAGGAGATGGTGATGAGGAAATACTAGCGTGTTTTAAGATCGTTCCCGACTAGGCGCCAGCCGGTTAGCGGAGAACCGGCACTCAGATGTTACGAGTGGAGTTATCTCAGGGTCGTGTGGCCGACGGCCGGCTTCAAAATCTCCTCGTCCTCCGCCGTTCTACTTACTCAGGGGAGTGTTATGGCCCTCCCCACGCTCATATCCATACACACACAATGCACTCGACAGGGTTTTCGGGCACCTGTACACCCATATAAACACTTACGTCACCGGGTTGTAGGGTCCCGTGCCCTGAAACACCGTGAAGCGGCGAAGTCAATAATAACACAGATATATATAGGCAAGGCGTTATTATTTACTCACATCGGTCTCCCAGTACAAACACAATCCTGGCGATGTATGAAAGCGATCCGGACCTGGCCCGTCCGGTAGGCGACGCGGTAAAATTCCCACGTGGTGGGAAGTGGAAAATTACGGTATGAAAAACCCTGGGCGCCGAACGAGTCGACAGGGGAGAGGGGTTAACCAGGGCACAAAAATTACGTTAAATTACTGTTCCAGACGAAGAAAGAAAACAACTATTGCAGTGAATGATAAGACACAAGAGATGCTGGTGCCCGGGTGACCATAGCCGAACCGCCTCTACACGCCGCCAGTAGTCAACTGCCGAAGTCTTGGGGGGCTCAGGGCGACCTTGCTGCTGAGCGCGCCAAAACTTCGTTCACACATAAAACACTTACAACATATAAACAAAGCACTTGGACAATTTGTATAAAATTTAGGCTTGATGATTAATGTCCAAAAGGTTGTTTAGAATGTTCATTTTTATGTTTTGAAAATTTTATGTCAGACAATATTTTACGTTACGTGCATTTAAATTACATTAATAACAGAGAATTATTTTAATATTGTCAAATGAAAAATCTAGAGAGCAATGTTATTATAAAGAAAAGTATTTTAACAATTAGACGTTTTAAAGAATTTACACGGCAGAGGTTGCCGGTTGGACGAGTCCAATATTACGTTAGGCGCAGGGGTGTTTCTACCCGAGTTTGAGGTTGGACCTGACAAGTCTTTCCCGGGGGCTGAATTTTGGGGAACAAGGTTACACCTGGCCTAGGACGTCTCTTTATCACACTACACACGTGTCCCCTTTTCCCTCACTCACACAGAACACTTGCACTGACACGTCGTGGTTCACAGCGTGTTTGTGGCTTTTAGGCTTGATGGGACGTATTCCCAGCAATTGCCGGAGGTCAAGAGGGTTTGTTTTATGGCTGGACATTGTGTTTGACTGCGGGGGCGGCGTCGGGATGCCGTGGCCTCTTGGGACCACGCTGCCAGGCGCTTTCCCATATGCGCCCGCAGTACTGGTATCCAGGTGTGTTCCTGCACGCGTGGTGCGCACGACGGGCTGTTCCGAGGGCATGCGGCTTGGTCCGCGTCAAACTCTAACTAACCACACTCAACATGTGGCTAAAAGAACTATTATCGTGGTACAGGAACGGAAGTGCCGGCCACACAGGCAGATGCAGTGGAGAAACACGTTCCATGTTTTGACGACAAGATAGGTGAAAGAAACACATGCAGCTGACAAAGTGGTCCATTCAACCCCATGCAGGTCACAAAGTTGGTAGGCTAGTATGGCCAGTGAGTGTTGGGTGTTAAAAGGTGAGAAGACAAACCATGCTAGACTGCTTACACAAGAGCAGAGTACGCAACCGTGGCGTTCATGTACGGATTCTGTAACTGCAATGTGTGTCGTACAAAGGTGTAATATCATCTGCGGTACTGAACCAGCAGAGCATCCCATCACACTGTGTATTTTACTTCCACATTCGTCCCTGTAACGCCATACTTGAGCTAGGCAGCCACTTTTTATGTGTGCTAGTTTTCATTCCCACCCTTCACTGGAACATGCACCCAAAGTGTGCGTGGCAAACTGATGAACATCCTGCATACAGCTACCGTTATCTATTTTCAGTTAGTCATAAAGGGACTAATTTACAAGGAAGGTCTTAAAATGAAAGAGCTGAATCTATTTTTTAATTTATTAACAGCAAAAATCCGTACAACAGCCTCACTCACAATTCAAAATAAATCACTGTTTTACAATTACTCTGTACACTCACCATTAACATTACACAAAAGTACCTTTAACGAGCTCCATTAATTAAGGCGGTCACATGCTTACCTTGTAAACAGCGATGCAGTGTGCTAATAGAACTCCTTTTTCTAAGAAACTTCTAAATGTGTTTCTAATATGTGCATTTACAAAAACAACAAACACTTCAAACAATGTTGGAATGTTAGTTTCTAATGTTAATTAGAATGATAATTTCAGATCCCTTCAAAATGGTTAAGGACCAGGTTTTCTCAATCTATTATATCTAAACAACAGCTCATAGAATTTGTGTGAAACTAAGATAGAAAGATGTATTTGACTTTGTTTAAAACTCTCCACCAATAAAAAAGATAGGGTCACAATTAAAAGTGCCAGGCGAGTGTTCTACGATGTCACTGCATGCATTTCAGTGTCTTGCGGTAGAGGCGATACCACACCACATGAGCCTCTCAACATCGCCCTTGACGCCGTGCCTAACTCACACAAACATATGGCCACACATGGCAGGCCCCTTAATCTTTACATTTGAAGTCCAAAGATCAACGACTCAGTTCTCAAAAATCAATGGTGAAAACAACCTGAACAGTCTTAGGTTGTAGACCACAGTCTGCTATAGATGCACTCTGAATGCCACGTTTTCTCTCTTTGTACGACTGATCTTTCCAGCCTGTCGCTAACTACACAGAGTCACCTTATTGTCTTCTGTCTTGTTGCAGACTGACGACACTGCAAAGTCCATCGTCAGATGTCCTCTCTGTCCTTGCTGCTCTACAGTCACACTGTCTACTCTATAGCAATTTTTATTGTCATAATTTGATTTTTATATTTGTACCAGTTTATTTCCCCCTCCCACATTTTACACAAATTGTGACTAAATTTTGCTCTTATGAACTTTTTTTTATCTGTCATAGTTCTTGCGTAATGGCTCGTAAATGTCAAAATTTGCATGTTACGGTTTAATGTAAGCCATTAAAACCAACTGACACACCCAAATGAAAAAATTCAGTGAATAAAAATGTTGCAGGTATACAAGTTGACATATTCAATAACAAAAAAATTGAATACTTTTGTATCTTTTACATATTGTTGAATTTTTAAAATTTTCATCTCAAATTTCAGATTTTTATTTAAATACAATAGTGTTTTATTTTTTGTGTTCATTATGTCAACTTGTAGCCTGCAACATTGCTGTTCACTGTGAATTTTTTTCAGTTCTGTATGTCAGCTGGTTTTAGTGGTGGACATAAAACTATAACATATAAATTTTGACATTCACGAGCCATTACATAAAAACTGTAAGAGATAAAAAAATTTTACAAGAGCAAAATATAGTCATAATTAAGTCTAAAATAGATAAAAATATATCTGGTACAAATACAAAAAATAATATTATGTCAATGCAAATTGCTGTAGTGTGTGCCCTTAAGAGCGTGAGGGGGATAATGTTTCCTCGCACGTGGGGTTTTGTGGTGGTTCATATACTCATCGTAGGGTAGCGCTACGTTCGGCTGTAGGCATGGGCTGACTGAACTTGTGACAAGAAACGAACAGGGTGGTGTTCCTGCTGCTGTTTATCGGCGAGCGGAGAAGAGAAAGACGATACCCGGCAGATAAGAATGCCTCCAGGCATGTGGCACGTTTGTGTGTGAGTCAGAGATTGTTTCTCTTCGATTAGCTATAACTGTAGAATCGTATTATGTACATGGTCTGGCTCGCTTTTATAAAACTGAACCACACTCCAAGCCCAGCGTATAACTGTCGTATCAGGGACCGGTTTGTCTAAAGGTGTGAAAAAAAAAAGGGGGTAGGGGAGGATTCAGAATGCAACTGCTGGGAGGCGTATATATCAAATTCACAATCAGTCTTACAATTCTTTTATTTTCCCCACAATTTTCTACCATCTTAAAGACTCGACATGAAGAAATATTATATGGTATGTATGTGATATACATATATGTGTATATTAGAACCCAAATATCATATGTTATCAGGTTAATAAATTATTCAGGCTAACATGAAATCCCATTTTGACCCTTCACTTCCTTTTAGTCGTCAAATTTCCTTTTCTGTTTAAAACAATGGCGAACATATATAAGGAACAACACAAAGATAAGCGATAAGAAAAAATTATGTTAGTATTAATATTTGTATATCAGCACCTAAATAAAAAAAATATAATAATTAACACGTCATGCACCTTTAATAAAATAATGTCACTATTTACTTTTCTAATTAATCTTCTTATATATAAAAATCTTTGTGTGTATGTATGTTACCTACGGACTCCAAAACGGCTGGAGCGATTTTGATGAAATTTTCAGAGAATCTTCATATTAGCCCAGTGGGTGATCCTGTGAAGTTTGGTAGAGATTAGATCAACAGAATTTTTTTTTTGCCAATTTTGTGTCATATTTTTTATGCTAATTAATAATGATTAATAAATAAAATAATTAAGTAGGATAGAGACTTGGAAGTGTGCGGCATGTCAATACATAGACTTCAATACTTGGGTATAGATAATTAGTACTACACGGGTTGCTAGTTTTTATTATAAAAGAAGGAAGCCTGTAGTTATAATAAGGCACAACATTATATATCAACTGACGTAGATGTATGCCCTAATCACGTTTTATCGTAAATTATTTTAAAATCGTAGCCTGTTTGTGTAACCTTTCAATTTAGCCAACTATTTCACATTTACATCTGTAACTAGTATTTTTTTTTGTCTTAGGAAGTTGTGGAATTAACGCATGCTGACATCACATACTCTTACATGTAACCATTCAGTATAATCTCGTAATATATCATTTGATTACCTGCACAGTGAGATAATCACGTTCACCAACAAGATACATGTCATTACTACTAGGTACAATGAATACTACTTACAGTAAACTCTATTAGGTTGAAAGAAAAGTAAAAAAAATATATATATATTCCTGTTTATTTTTAATTAATAATTAGCACCAGTTATTGCTTAACACATAAAAAAGGTTTCTTATAAAATTTAAGAATACGTAAGTACACAAAAAAGTAGTTTCATTACATCATTCTGACGCTGTATTCCACACACACTCATTACGTTGGCTTTACAAGATGCACTTCCTCAAGATTTCAGAATGCGAGGATCTAATTTTAGAGACAATTGGATTAAAAAGTGGTGTAGTTAAACTTCAGTCTATTACTCCTTCATGTGCTCGTGGCAGACTTGCTACTGTCGCCTCTAAATGGTACTTTCACCATAATAACTTGCATTAATAAAATTTTATTGCATGGTTATAATTATGTCTAGAAGCTAGTCCTCTGATGTGTTTAAATATTCGTCATTCTTTTAACCATCTATAAGGATTAAGTAACTAAGCCTTCGTGAGCGAGCGAGATATTTTTGGTAGGCGTTCATCATCGAGGTCCTTTAACGCTGGTGAGGCTGGGGCCCTCACATGATGTGAGTATGGAGCAGCGCCAGAATGAAAGGGTGGGGCAACGGGAGATCCCTGAGAAAACCCGCCGAAGAGCGGACGATTCCCACATGCAAAAATCCGGGGACCGAACGAACCTGGATTGCCTTGGTGGGAGGCGAGATGTCTGACCTCTCGACCACCGTATCCCCTTCACTAAGCTGTCGTCGTCAGCAGTCAACAGCCCTGACTTATTAACATTTAAAAATCCTAAACCCCGTTGATATATCGAAGAATAACTTTTACACGTAGCACTTGGTCCCTCCTCCCAGCATCCCTGCCGACCAACTTCTCTCTTCCACGTTCTATCTAACACACCAAAACCCTGCCACTGCTTTTCCAGTCCTTGGTTGTTTGCCCAATGAGAAAGGGGGCATCTCTAGAACAGCCCTGCCTTTTGAAGGCAGAAGTCGTCCAACATTGCTGGTTTTATTTCTACATAAATAGTTAAAATTGTTAATTTAGAACTGACTATCACTTTCTATTATTTCACTGGGTGTACTGCTAGAATTAATTATGTTAAAAACAATTACCATTTTTCCTTTTATTGTGTGAGGCTAGCTCCTATAGGCTGGCTCTTCCCCCTCCCAGTGCTAGTCATGCGATTCCAATTCAATATAATTTGATATAAACCAAGCTTTTCAATTATAAAAATTGCCTACTTAGGCCTACTTTCTAACCTTCCACCTTCTGAGAGTGCTTTTGCTTTGTTTTTTTTCCGCCATGTAGAAATAAGAAATAATTGCCATTCTTCTTAAAGCACGTTTTATTGCCCCCCCCCCCTCATTGTAGTGTTTTCTTCCAATTTCGGAACAGTGATCTTCTGTAACGTAAACAATGACGACCTTCAACTAGGGCTCTGTAAAGATTAGGTATATGCTCGTCCCCCATTATTGGTCGGTCCGCAGCTAACCCAAGCGAATACACTCTTTGATCGTGCAGGAGACGCTCAAACTGAACTTGTCTACTGAAAACCTTTCATCCTAAGACTTTAAATTGTTTACGATGTAATTATAGACTATCCTGCCAATGATGGTACCTGTTAATTTTCCTTTCTTAAATAATTTTACTGTCAAAAAATTATTCTAACTACATCCTCTGCATCGTCCGTAGGAAAATGCAGGGCAAAATGTAATAAGAGACAAACTTTTTTGTTATTGGAGATATACATGGGTACTAGCGGACGAAAGAAATATAAAACTCTAAATTTAATTTTTTTGTCTCACTTGAAGATTTACGCGACACGCAGTTATCTTTTGTGTCATGTAGAACACAGAATATTTTCGCAGTCGCCGGAGCTGTTTATAATCAGGATGGACTACAGACCAGATTCTCCTAACTCACTCTTAGTCACCTATGGCTTATAGTTGCCAGTGCGGCGAGCAGAAGGTATAATTACCAAAAAGTCGGTCAAGTTACCAATGTTCCTGTCTCAGTCGTGTATAGAATAGCATTGTGAGTGATTTAGTGGCCTTGCCCAGCACCAAATTGTACGTATTGCACGACTGCAAGGCTTTCAATGTTTAAATTCATGCCTAATAGTACACGAAAAGCTATTTGGTTGAAAAATTTGCAGACGTATTATTGAATGTGTTTCGAAACTCGGTACAGTCCATTTTTTTTTTCAATACAATGAAATTTATAGGTTGACATTAATTTGCAAAAATTAACGTTTGATACCACAAGTCGTATTTTTTTGTTTTCAGAGTTTCTACAATGTATAACTACAGGATGAACAGTGCATGACGCGTGTCCAATGATAACCCTGGGCCTCATCTTGGGTTGTAAAACTGTAATTCTCACTGACATCCATCAAAATTATTGTTGTATCAAATGGAACATTTTCTTGGAGTTCTTATAGGAAAGATGACTGTGACACGGATATGAAGGAATGTGGTATCAGATTTTCAGTCTTATTAGCTAAATTGTCAACAAAACCATCAAGGGTTGATGAGCTTTTTATCATCTGTGTTCTGTCAGTTGATACCCATTGAGAAAATTCTATTATGTCACTTTCTTCATAATCTTCCAATTTTGACTGTATGTATGTAGTATTCCAGTTTTGTTTCATCACAGATTAAAAATTTCATGATATCTGTACAGCTTTATTCTAACTCTGCAGCGTAAAGGAGCAATTTAACGTTTTGGTGAATTGTGCACACATATACTGCATGGGTGCTGCTGGATTTGAGACATCTGAATATTCCCTCTGAAATTTGAATACAATTTGTGAAGGCAACCAAGAATCAAACGCTTTGGCATGTGAATTTTTTTCCCTACACTCACTATATTTTTCATTCCAGACATTACTCTAGACTGATCATCTCTTACGTAGAAGTTTCTCACTAAATCTTCAATTCCAGAAGTCAGTTTTTTTTCCTTGTCAAGGATTTGCTTCAGCACAGCATAGTCCGACGCACCAAATGTTTCTCGCATTTTTTACGTGTCCACATCAATGGTGCAGGAATAGTCAGTAACTGAATTTGCTTCTTCTTTGTAACAGAAGTCTAGTTACCCTTAATAATATCTAAAAGCTTATTCATATCTGCAGCTTTCGCTTTAATATGTTTTTGTATTTCAACATCACATTTCGGTATTTCAACACCTAATACTTTTTCAAATTTGTGTCAAATATTTGTCTGAAAACGTTCTAATTTCTTCTTCCCATGTGTTATTTTCATATGTTGGCTAAAAGAGTGTAATTTAAAAAATGAACAACCTGCCTCACTGAGTGATACATAAATCTGTTCATTGCTTTTCTCTTATCCAAATCATATACTTGTGACAAATCAGTCTTCAAGGTCTTTGCCACTGTGTGAACTTTCATAGTCAGAAACCTATTACATTTTTAAACACTACCTCTACGTTGTGGGCACAGTTTTTGGCCTGGTTTCACTTTAAAACCTTTTAATAGTAACTCTTTAGATTGTTATACCGTAACCACGTGCAATGATTTTTTTCACAATTTTCAAGAAAACACTTTTATGATGTAGACATACAGTTTTCAAATCTTCAGTGGCTTCTGTCCTACAGTTCGAAAGGAATTTATCTTCTTCAGTGAAATCTGTTACATTTATCAAGTCAGACTTCAAGCCTTTGACACTCAGTTGAAGTTAACTGACCAACACTACACTCACTATAATCCATTTTAACTTTAAAATTTAAATGAAAGTTGAAACAAAAATGTAAGTAATTACCACTATGACAGATTCATAATTTATCTGTTAACATCGTTCTAAATGTATTACTTTACTAACTTGAAAACAGTAGGCCTACAGCTTCAAATGCAGCACAACCATCTTCGAGTTTGACAACAATACTACCGTCTAGAAAAACTGGCCAATGGTTGGATGCCTTCATCATTCTTGACTGCCCACCTACTACTCAATCTTATCTGTGAGCTGACTGTACAAGACTATTGCCTGAGTGAGCCGACTGTACAAGACTATTGCCTGAGTGAGCCGACTGTACAAGACTATTGCCTAAATGAGCTGACTGTACAAGATTATTGCCTGAGTGAGCTGACTGTACAAGACTATTGCCTGAGTGAGCTGACTATACAAGACTATTGCCTGAGTGAGCTGACTGTACAAGACTATTGCCTGAGTGAGCAGGAGCCCAGAGGAGTAAGCAGAAACCTTGAGTCAACTTTTCTCTCTCTCGCTCTCTCTCACTATCATCTATCTATCTATCTATCTCTCTCTCTCTCTCTCTCACACACACACACAAAACACTCATCCTTGCCTCCCAAGTTCTTCATGTATGAGTACAAGAATAATAGCTGTAGTAGCAATTAAATTAAATTTT
Source organism: Medauroidea extradentata (assembly GCA_003012365.1). Classification (NCBI taxonomy): domain Eukaryota; kingdom Metazoa; phylum Arthropoda; class Insecta; order Phasmatodea; family Phasmatidae; genus Medauroidea; species Medauroidea extradentata. The sequence continues at coordinate 18,163 of PNEQ01000203.1, forward strand.
GTAAATAAAATAATAATTTACTAACAAAAAAAATGAAAAAAACATTAATTTAATTTTTTTTGGGTATTATAGCACACAGTTCTAGGTTAATATAAAAAAATGTATCATCATGCTCAAAGTTTTCCCTCACTGCAATACTTTAATTTTTAAAAAGTCTTGTTTTTTGCTTAAAAATTTATTAAAATATATTTTAATACATTTTTTATGACTCGCTGTTGCTCTGTATGGATGTTTCATATTTTTATCTGAAATCCTCATACTTTGAATAACCAGACTGTAACATTTCAGAAAGATTGCATACTATGTAAGCAAGGTGTGACCGTTTTTATATAACAGTGCAGCTTGCAAAAAAGACCTGGAATCAAATACATGATTTAATTCACTGAAAGTTTGGAAGTCTGTAAAATTAAAACTATGTAAGCTAGGGCAACAAAAATTTGGGAATTCACTTATCTTTATGAAAAGTTTGACTGGAAAAAATCATATCAAAATCTGAAATGCTGGGTGTGATGATCTGGTTGAACTAACATGGAATGACCCAACAATCAATCCTACATTTCCAGAGTAGGCACCAGAACATATTGCAGAGGACAGTCCGGCAGGTAAGGCATCTCCAGTTGGAGACCATAGAGACCAATCATAAGAGGAGCCTATTTTAATTTTCCCTACAGTCTTCGAGCTCTGTTCTCCAAAAGGCTAGTGGCCCAACCAAGGATATTGTAACGAAGGAGGCACCCACCCTCCAGCCTGCACTACAGCAGGAACGGGAGGCGGCATACCACACACAAAGAGAACAGCGGCAGCACATGGCGGAGGGGGGAGATGGATATTCTCAAACCTCAACGGACAAGACCCACAGATGACTAGAAAATCTTACCACTCTCTCACTGTCATCTCATCATAGTGGCCAGGTGCGCTGACTGAGGAAGATTTAAGGGATAGGTCCATTATTTCAGTCTGGCCTCCGTCTCAGTCCCAGTGAGTCAACGACAATGGATGGTGATGCAAACATAGGAAGGAAATCACCAGATCGGGGCAGGCAGCCGTAAGTAAGCCAACAGACAAAACCCACCAACAGGCAATACCTGATGTGTGATGCCTTTCGAACACATGCTTAGAGCAGTGTTGGCCCATGCTGACGAAGATGGTAATGAAGCACCAATAGAAATTGAATCTCGCACCTTATAGAAAAACAAAAAAACATATTTACAGACAAAAAAGGAAGAGTAATCATGTTCAGGTTATCAAAATTCAGACTAAATTTGGCAGCAAAACCATTTACAAAAGTGACTAACCACAAAACACTCCTGCGGCTTTTGGACCAGAGTAAACATACTACAGACATACTAATGCCACTATTGTTGTGCTATGACTGCACGTTAATATATAACCGAGGGACTAAGCTCTACATAATGCTGATGCCTCAAGCAGGCTGTCACTACTGTCGCCAGAGATGGAAATTCCAGCCAGAAGGGTAGTAATACTAACACAGAAAGACCCTATAATAGTACAAGAAAAACAATAAAATTTGTTATGTGAGGACAAGTAACAATAGAACTTTGGCAAAATTGGAATAGGAGGGCTATGTTTCTATATAATGGCTGCATTATGTGTGGTAATTATGTGACTGTACTGACAACAGTGCATAAAACTGTTGGTAATTTTGCATGCCAACCATGATAGAATAGTTCAGTAAAAAGAAGTAAACTGCAGCTACACAAGATGGTCTCAAATGGAGCTGCAGTATTTTAAGGGCTAAGAAAGATTTCCAGTATAGCATTCCCGAGATCATAGTATCAGACAATGATTCAGTGTTTCTCACGAAGACTAGTATTAGTCTGGGCCACGCTTCACCCTTCGTCTATAAAGAAACAGCAAAGAAAAACAGATGCTGCTAAAAATAAAAGGGAAGCTTGAGAAATTAGGGAATGGGAAATACAGTAGTAAAAAAAACTGGCAAGAACACTTATTGCACTCGTAACACAAAATTCAGTACTCCACAAGACTCTCTTGGAAATGTTAATGGGACAGCCGCTACGAACTGCTATCAACCAGTTACGACAATAGACTGGGACAGTCACACTTCAGCCATTAGTGCTAGCTTCAGACATGCAGAGATGGCCGTTCCACATAGATAAATTGTTGTTTTGCAATTACAGTGGAGATACAAAGTGGTTGCCAGGGGGTCATTACAGCTCTTTAAGGGCAATGGATACATGTACAGTATGAGAAATTACTATATTCAGTGCAGCACCAACACACACAAATCATCCGTTCACAACCACAGTTCTCAGCACATACCAAGAAGGAGGAAAATGGTTCAAATAATGGTTAGGTGTAGAAGAACTATTAGACAGAATCATTTCCACTAACACAGGGAATCAGTTAGCAGAGAATGGCTGTCGGCAGCAAGTTAAAGAAGGTTTTGTACTTGAAGAACGGGATTATACTTTGACAATATAAGGTACATCAATGACTCTGAAGACTGACTTATTCCACCAAGTCTCAAGTCAAGTTCCTTCACAAAATTCTATCAACCTCCAACAAAGCCTTTTAGATGCAATACAATTGGATTGACCACATCTACTGGAACCAGAATTATCCTCTTACCTTATGTAACGAGTACAGAACAATAATTATTTTTATTTACATTCTGATAGAATTATAACGAGTATATTTATTATCAACAGTGTTAATTTATTTTGATGGGATGTGTAATATTTGATTGTTTACTTATGTTGCTCATCATAATTTTGGTACTATGCTATATACTGTACTTATTTAATATTGATAGCACCCCATTCATTTTATTTCTTTTAAATCTTATTTAGTGATAAAAAATTAATTTTTATTATTTCAAGTACATATTATATATTTTATTATTTTCTGGGTGGTAAATTTGCTTTAAAGTAATTAGGTTATAGTTTCTTTTTCCGTTTCTCTTTGGTGGAAGAAGAAAAGAAAATGGTGGTGGTTTTGAAATGGCCGGATAGCGTCGGTAATGCCTGATTTTATATCCGATGATCCCAGGCAGCATCGTAATGCTAGGTTACGATTTGAAACCACAATTTCATAGTGTAAAACGTAGGAAAACAGGACAAGTAAAGAAGAGGTCCCAGTTTTGCATATTTTATTAGATTTGGAGTGAGCAAGATTGGCAGCGTTATCAGCTTCGTCTTGTCAGCGAATGCAATAGATAAGTACCGACGCCATACGTTTTACGCATTATTGTCTTCGTATTTTTACATGAACTCTTTTGGAAATCATTACACTAAATTGGATTTATTGTTTAAAGTATGTGTGAAGCTAATTTTGTGAATATTTGGACTGAAAAACGTAAAATGAAAATACTAATGGAAGTCCATACTCAATGGTCCTAACATAATTTATCGTCTTAAAGCCGCAGCATTTTCGTCAGAAACTTGGAGACACTAATCATTGTAATGAATTTAATAAGTTATTTGAAATAACGGGAGAGAATTTTGAACATTAAGGTTATTCCGAGTCGACGTTCACTAGCATAATACTAAATTGGAACTTTAAACTACTTTACTCTTTGATTGGCGATTTATATAATTTTGAGAAATAATGAATTGAGAACTTCAGAAGTAAATTTATTTCAGAATAAAATATTTTAGAACCTATAATCACAATTGTAAGGATGGGAGAGCATTTTAATAATTTTATATATGTTTCATTTACTTTCTTTCAACTACTCTAATTTTTGCTCAGTCAGTTACGCAAATAATTTCATGCATAGTTTGGTGTAATTTAGGGGAATTGTCTACATTACATCTGACATTCTACTAAGTATTATTTTGTATGCTTATTTGTGTCTGTAGAGTAGTAGTATTTCTTTGAATACTTCAAAGCTCTATCATGTGTATTTTGCTCACCTTTACCTACCAGTATTGTCTATCCTATGTAAGAATTCTGTGTTTTGACAGCCGATGCTACCAATAATTTTAACACGTGCCAGACATGTGGCAACCATTTAAAACAACAGGACGTGACCGTATGACCTGATGAAGTAGTAGTAGCAGCCCTGATCAACAAGTAGGTTACCTTCCATCGCCGACCCTGCAAGTAGTGTGTATTATACGTGGAAAATAAGTACACATTTTGGAGGCAACGTAATATAATAACACGGCTTCGTATCCAGTATTAGTCAGTTAACTATTTTATTATATTCAAATCGCGCAATTTTATAACTAATTTACAAACAACAGCATCATTATCAGTCCACCTGTAACCAAAACAAAGCACGGCCATTTGTGAGTGTGAAACGTTACCGCGTTCGCGTGTGTTTGAGATTCTTATAATGTGTTAACTTTATTATTCTGTGCATATATGTAATACTAGCAGTCCCCCGCAGCTTTGCTTGCAAGTATTATTCGTAACTGATAATATTTACTTTAATTTTAAAACCTCTTTGTACACAAGATTGGTACTTCAGTCATCAAGTGTTAGAATGTCCATGCGGCTAGTTGAACTATATGTGCAGCAGGATAAGTAGCTATAGCTGTCCACGCGAAAAGCAGTCTTAAGTTTGTCCCTGCCACTAACAGTGACTTCGCCTGGGCCTGATTTATAGCCCTGCCTATTTGACGTTGTGGGGTAATTACAGACACCTAAGGTAAGAGGTTAATAGAATGAGAAACATCTGTTTACCCTGTGCACAACCTTTGGTGACGGTGTCCTTAATTATATATTTTCAAAATATTCACTTTAACTTTATTGACTTTACAAAGTTTCAGAGGGTAAAGGTTTCGCGGAAACGTATTTGGTGCCCCAAACCTGAGATTAGTGAGATGATATATCGTTGGTTTACTGCCAAAAGTGACAAAGTAAAAATGTGATAAAATTATAAAAATGCTAGGAATATATATATGTTGTTCACGAACAATTGCCCAAGTTTACAGTCTATTCGTCGTTTCGTACTGTTGTGTCACAGTATAGTAACATACCAAATTTTTGTTAATATCTACAATTTAATACTGTTTTTAAACGAAATAGCATTTATGACTTAACCACATTTGGCAGTATACCGACGATATGTCAGCTGATATTGTAGAGAAACCTAAGTGGAAAGCGAACTGCAATTTTACCCCTTTTAAAGACTACATGTAAATTGCACTAATTCGATCTGCCTTGCAGTTTTTGTGTGTCAGAATTGAATGTTCGCACGCAGCTTTTAACGGAATTCGAGCACAGAACCTCCCGGAATTTAGACCTGAGTAACAAAAAACTGTGTCACGTAACGTCGAAATAATTCATGAAAATAAAATTTATTAAAAAAAAAAAAAAAAACTGTGTGCTGGGCTCATAGAGGTTGTACAACACCATGTCTCGATAGGTTACTGTAGTGAAACTCCTGTATAGGTTGTTTCTCGCTGCTCGTTCCTGCTTTTCGGATCGTCTGCCTTGAATATTGACCTACTTAGTTTTATTCTTAATAATAAAGTTTCTTATAAGAAAAAAAATTACATACATATTTTTTAAATATTTACGTAAGCATCACTCTGACGCGAACAACACCTCAATATTGCTACTGGTTAGATAGATATCGTGGGTTGATGGAAAACAAATTTTGTGCTTTTTCACCCTTTTGGGTATCGAATTTCGAAATATTTTAAATTTACATCTTAGACATTTGTATAAGTATCCAACTGAAGTGTAAATCACATCGCTAGCCCGTTCAGTCGAAAAAAAATTGATCATTCACTAAAAAAAACACATATCACCCCTGCACAGTATTAAGAAATCAAATTTCGAAAAATCTGGAAAGCGTTTTGCGATAGTTTCTGTAATTATCATCCTGAAGAAAAAATTAATTGCATAACCCGACGGGTTCGATAGATATCGAGGATTTATCTAAAACATGTTCAAGGTTTTTTCACCACCAAAAGAGTAAATTTCGAAAAACCCTTGAATCATGTTTTAGAATACTTTATTGGTATCTCGTGGACATAAAAAACACAACATTAGCCCGCTGGGTTCAAGATATATCGACGATTAATTGAAAACGCTTTTCACCACTTTTCACGTCCTTAGGTGACAAATTTCGAAAATTCCTGAAAATACTTTTTAGGTATTTGAGTAAGCATCAATCCTAAACAAAAATCACGTCCCTATATAAGAAACTACGGGATCGATATATATCGAATGTGAGTCGAAAACTCATATTACCCCTTTTTTAACCAGTTTAGGGACGAATTCAGAAAATATATTTTAAATGGTACTTGGGATATTTACGAAAGCACCAATTTAAAGCAAAGAGCTCTTCGATATCTCGATTGATTCGATAGATATGGAAGGATAATCAAAAACACATTTCATGTATTTTGACCCCTTTAAATAAAGAATTTCGAAACGTCTTTGAGTCCTGTCATAGACATTTGTAAAAGTAACCAATTAAAGTTAAAATCACGACGATATCCAATTGTGTTTCAACGATATAGAGGATTAATTAAAAACACATTTTGCTCCTTTTTACTGCCTGGGGGTCGAATTTCAAAAAAACCTAAAACTGCTTTTTGGGTATTTACGTAATCAATATTTTGAAGTGAATATCAACTCTCTATCCCGAAGGGTTCGATAGATATCGATAGTTGATCGGAAACACATTTAAGGTCTTTTCAGCCCCTTAAAACTTGAACTTCGAAAAATCCTTAAATTGGCTAATATGCATTTTTACGATTGTCCTATTATAGTAAAAATCAGGATGATTAGCCGTCGGGTTCGAGCTCTATCGACGTTTCTTCCGAAACACATTTCACCCCTTTTCATCCCCTTAGAGGTCGATATTCGAAAAATCCCTTCTTAGTGCTCGCCTATGACCTGAAGGGAACCCCCACAAAAAATTTCACGGTTCTAGGTCCAGTGGTTTGGGCTGCAGTTTGATATGTCAGTCAGTCAGTCAGTCAGTCAATCAGTCAGCTTTCATTTTTATATAAAGAGATATTGTAATGTGTGGATTATAAAACCCAGCCTGTAATCACCAACGGAATATTATGACGTCCAGCAACCAAAACAAAGAGCGGCCATTTGCGTTGCGAGTGTTTCAGGTTGAGCTTCTCGTGTGTTCGTGTTCGTTAGAGATTCTTGTACGGTGTTATTTTCATATTTTGTGCATGTATGTAATTGTAATATATTGCAATTCAGGGATTAAAATACGCGGCTTGTAATCGCTAACGACAACGGGATATTAAGACGTGATTCGGAAGACAGAAACTTCAGCTGGCATGTCCACAAAAACATTCGCTAAATAAGAAGTACGTAATCCGTCCAGACAAAACTGCTACATAAAATTTTAAAAATATTACCTAACTTTTATTTTAACAGAATTTGTGGGTAAACACCTACGGTTCTTGTTGTAGTCTTCTATGTAAACATGCTTTTTCAAGGCGCCAGCTCAATAAATTTTTTTTGTAAGAAAATGTACGTGTTTTTTTGTTTTAAGCAAGTAAGTGGTTAATATAAAGTCCACGTGAGAGTTTGTGCTTACCGTCAGCTGCAAAAATTTAGGCCTACATATTACCAAAAGAAACAGCCAGAAGACGTACGTCTATATATTTCCCGGTCATTAAAGTGTACTGGTTTGATGACATGTGTTAATTAATCAACAGAATATTTAAACCTGATCTGGGCAATTTGGCCTACCCATGTTTGTTTATTACTTACGCTTTTTATTGATTTATTATTTCCGTTTAGGTTGTGAAAGCACAAATTTTTGCTACATAGCCTACAATAGTCACATGACTATAATAGGCTAACACTGATATTTCAAAGGTAGGCCTACCACAAAAGGTAAGTTTGTTTAATAGTCTACAACTGGAAACTTAAACTAGGCCTATACGGCTTTATGATCTGATAGTACAGGCAACACGAAAAATAATTGTAATAATTCTTGCATGAATTAGCCTATTTTAATTATTATTAAAGGTTAAATATGTTTGCTTGCACTGTAATAAGCTCTTGCAACTTCAGTTTGCAGTAACCAAATAAGCTTCTATTATTTAATCTTTTTGGATGTCAGGTAGAAAACATAAGTTGCCCATACAGGTTTGTTTATTTCTGGTAAAAACATTAAATGTTACAATTTTGATCAAATTTAAAAAAATATACAAGAAAAAGTTAAATTTTAAATAATTGTATTAACTTAATGTCTGTAGAGTAGGCTATCCATTGCTGTAATTTGAAATAATTCCATTAACATTGCCCACCTAACCCTAATAAGATTAATGTGCTTCTAGTATTGAAAATAAATTATTTGTCTGAGATGTAAAAAATAATCTCAAAAAAATCACAACACACTTTAAATGTTTTTGCAATCATAATATACCTTTACTGTTGACATGTTTTGATTGTCAGCTGGAAAGCACATGGTGGTGGAAGGATACATAATGTTTTGTTTACATTGCCCTACTTTTTTGTGATCTGTCAAATAATGGAATTCTTATACGGTATGGACAATAAGTATAATTGATATGATTGCAATCCTACTCAGATCAATAAGGTACACAAGTTCTCCTGTTCTTCCAATCAACATGATTAGTCTCCTGAGTACTTTAAAATCTACTGTGAATTAGGGTGTTGAGGTATGTATAAGCTACAAGTAGTACCCACCTACGCAACCTTAGGTACATACCTATATGAGAGTTTCTTCACCTCGTTCTACACACTCCATTTTATTTAGAGTTGTCTTATACTGTATAACTCAATCTCACACCCACACAATTCATAACAACAACTGTATACATGTACAACTGTACGGTAAACTACCGGTATATACACACAGTTTTATATTTAATACACTCATCAACTCGGTTTATACTGGTTTTCTAGTTGAACATTCATCAAACCGAGTTTAATTGTGTATATATGCAGCGACATCAGCTTCATTTATAAATATCAAAACTGTAATAACAAAAATTAATGTTTTTAGATAAAGACTAAGCAATTTAATTTGTAAAGGAAAGGCTTAAACTGTAAGGAAGCATCCTGAGTGAGGCAACTTTCAAATAGACTCAAGAACTGAGGTGATGTTGCATATTGTAATGTGATGTTTACAGTAGTGTTTTGTTTGTTTATGGTTGTTAACATAAATATATATAAATAAAGGTTTTATGATCTCTACATAACAGCTATCCCCCAAAGGCCTACATTTACCTCCTACGATGTTTCTATCAACATTAAAACGTACTTTCTTGACATTAAGCAGAAAACCACACTTTGGATCTCTGCTGTACTAAACAAACTTTTCCTTCATCTCCTTAAGTTGAATATGGTCAAGGGTCACTTATTTAACTCTTTCTATTTCCTCCGTAGAAATTAACACTTTCGAGGTGAAACGTGATGCGAGCATGATGATTTAATCTGTCAGTCTGCGCTCGCATACCATACTTTCTGTTATTTTAAATATGTACATCTGCTCGCATCTCATACTATTGTCGATTATTCTAGGTTGTACATTAGTTTCTTATGAGTCTGTTGGTGGCACTAGTTTACAGATTTGCTATCTTTGAAATCTTTTACAGATTTTCTTACACACTAGTGTATCAGTGTGCCGACTGTCAAGTGTTGTCAGTGGTTACTCTTTCCTCTGATATGATGCGTCATGCCGTATTTTCTTTCGCTAAAAGTGATATGGGAGGGTCACGCAAAGCTGTTTACGAGCAAAGAAAAAAATCACTGGAGGAAAAATACTATGAAATCAAAATGTTTTGTACTTTCTTGTCTCATACCAAGAAGAAAGTAAATATCTCTAGGATCTAGTAATAGTGCTACAGGATAGAGCTTCTACTTGCGTCACTATTTTATTGATTACCATACATGTGTAAATAATAATTAAGATTACCTTTCTAATAATTCTAATGTGGTTTTTTGTACGTCTGTACTTCGTTCTTGTTACTTTTCAATATTTTGACTCAACAACAAGCTGCAATCTCAGTATGTAGCATGTAATTTCTTTTGAAAAATCAAAACCAGTATACTAGCAAAAAAATTGTTTCATTGAAGGAGTAATACAATGATACAAAAGTGGTACATACTTTCTTGCTTCTACAGCTTTCATGATAAGGAAAGAAAATTAATTACCTCAAAATCTAGTGATAGCACAACAGAATAGAGATTCTGCTTGTATCACTTTATTTATTGAGTACCTTAAACATTTTAAAAATTTGACAAAATACTTCTGTAGTAAAAATTTGGTAATTTTTGTATGTTTGGACTTAGTTTCTCATAACATTGCTATATGTAGATAATTTCACTGAATGAGTTATACAATGACTGAAAAAAGTTTCATACTTTCTTGTCAATTCAGCTTTTACGATCAGGAAAGAAAATAAAATAACTCAGGATCAAGTGATAGTGCTACAAAATAAAGCTTCTGTTTGCATCATCGTTTTATCGATTACGATAAATGCGAAAAAATTTTTTAATTACTGTTGTAATAATTATGATAAGGTTTTCTGAGTGTTTTTGCTTCGTTTCTGTTACTTTTCTATAATGTGAACTAATAACAAGCTGCAGTTCACATACTGTAGAATACAATTTCTTTTCACAATTCGAAAACAGTATACTGTAACGAGAGAAAAACTATTTTGCTGAATGACTTACACGATCAGTGAAAAAAAGTTTCATACTTTCTTACCCCATACAGCACTTATAATCAGGAAAGAAAAAAAATATCTCCAAGGATATAGTGACAATGCTACAGAATAAAGCTTCTGCCTGCATCACTGTACTATTGGTCACTATACAAATGTAAACAATGTGTAGGATATTTTTTATAATAATCCTAATGTAGCTCGTTGCATATCTGCACTTGGTTTTTGTTGTTTTTCTCTACTGTGACCAAATAACAAGCTGTTTTTCTCATAATGTTGTATCAAGTACATCGCAAAAAAAATTTCAAAACTAATGAACAGTATGTTGAGAAACAAATACTTGTACTGAGGGTAGTCAATAAAATGTACTGAGTTATACATGGCTAAAAAGAGCAAGTTTTACTAGTTGTCATCCTGTATAAGACTTTGTCAGAACAAATATAATCAATTATAGTAAATATTAATATATGTGACTTCAGTATCAGTAACTCACACAATAGAAGGAAAAATTTGCTACCATACATGGCACTAGCAATACCTTACCTTCCATATACAATGCCTCTGGTTGGCATTTGTACAATCAGTGCTCAATACATGAAACATTATCACTACTATTAAGACAATTAGAATAACACCAACACTGATCAAAACCCAAAGTAAATTATGATTTTAATGTCATCGTGGTTTTATTTCATTTGAGTTGGTCTTAAATATTAAGTTACATAGGTCTCAGTATTAAGGTAAACCATCCGGGATTGAATACCAACCCAGGATACGATAGAAACTTTAAAAATGGCGGAAAAAACTCCTTGAAAATAGTTTCTTTAGCGCATAGTTATCTATGGACTCTGCTCTTCTGCGTGCAGCAGTTGAGGGCACTGGTAGTATTGCCATTACAAAGCAACTGATTCTTTTGTGACTGTCCGCACAGTTTTCAAAAAGAATCACAGTGCCTAGTGCGAGCGCAGCGAGCAAGTTCACTTCTTAAGCTTTGTATAGTACAATGTGTCTGATTTGAATGTAGTTTACTTTGATAGCTCCAGAAAAATTAGCCTAACAACATGGATACTAATGTTTGCAAAAATTTGTTTTGGAAATATTTAACGGGGGTCTCGAACCATGGAATACAAACAAACATACAGTATTATTCTTGATTGGATAGCGAAAAATGTAAGTAAAATATTTTATATACATTACATAAAAAAAAGGCACGTTTTACATAACAATTTTTTGGTTTTATTTAAAATCATGTTTTCAACTGGGTATATGGCAATTTGAGAGTGATACAGTAACAAGGGCCACTTTTTGTGAGGAACACAAAAAGTGGCCCTTGTTACTGTATCATAAATACATAACATACTGTACTCTTGTGGACATATTATTGCAATGGCGTATGTCCACAATGGTACAGAATGTTATTCTGTCCCATTGCAAGAAACATTCAAAGACATCACAAACAAATACATTGTCAATCTATGTTTTTATGTATCAAATTGTTCATTGAAGTTACAAATTGTAAGTTACGGTACAGGTAACTTTGTTTATTATTTTCATATAAGTATTTGTTTAATTAAAAATATGAAATATTATAACATTATTTTAAAAATGTTGTTTTAAATGTTTTTTATGCTATTTTACATTAAGGTACTGCTTTGTGCTTTATGTACTTTGAATCCATTAGCACAATACAAAACTCTTTAAAAAGATTTTCTAGCAGTTAAATTACGCTTTACAAATCATCACATTTTTGCTGACTTTACATACATATAGACTACTATTGGATTGAGGGATATTGATTACCGGACAGAGGGACTTTGGATTTTCGACTATTGGATAGCGGGTGGTTTGCATAGCCTATTTAAAAAAAATCTGTATTAAAAAACCATTTGCGCAATTTTATTTGCACACATTTCTAGACAACACGAAAGGTTGGGAAATTTGTCCGTTATGTAGATATCTCAGTTTAAAAAATTATTCCATTTTTTTTTAAATTTTTTAATAAGAAATTTCCTAACATATTGGATCCTGGGTGGTTTACGTTAACACTTTCATGTGTATCCCAGTAAAAAGTTCAAAGCAGTTTGATAAAGGGAACTTCTTCCTTAAAAAATAAAATGCAAATCAGCTTATTTTGTTTATGGTCACAATAGTATTCTTTTGACAGAACTTAAAAGTGAATGCTGTAGGCATACTGCCACCAGAATAAAGTACAATGTGGATAGACATGCAAAGGAATGTTAGTGTGTGTGGTCACGTAAATGGAGAGCAGTCATCACCTTTTAGGCTGCGGTGGAGGCGGCCGGCTGTCTGCAGCGCGCTTGCTCCCAGTCTGTGGAGTGATGGGTCCTTGTCTCATAGGAGTGTACGGTGCCTGCTGCTGTGGTCTGGCCATAATGTTAGGCCCAGGGGTTGTGGCCAAGGAAGCCTGATTAGTGAACCCCGGCCTCTGCTGTAATTAGCACCGAACATCATTATACCAACACATCTACAAACTTGTGAAAATATCTCAATGCTGCACCATCAAATCAACAATTGCCTAATTTCTTCTTTATCTGTAGTGTGGGTCTTTCCCAAGTTAATAAGCAACATCCTAACATTAATGGACCAATAATCGTGTTACAACTGAGTCAAATCTGAAGATTGTGTGGTAGATGAATCTATGCCTAATGCAATACTGTACTTGAAAATTGCAAGTTTCTCGTAGCTGATATGGGAAAAAGGGCTATCTTAAATAACAAGTTTGGCAACTTTCTGAGCAAAAATTTTCTGTAACGTATTTCCAAGCAACAGTTTGTTACATTTGCTAATGTGATGCAAAATATTACGCTTCAGTAAAGTGTTAAAGTATTTTCTCTCAAAGATGGTGAAAACTGTTATATAGGATCAATCTGTTTTAATTTTTCTGTATATATTTTCTATACTGTCTTCCAGAAATCTGGAGATTTCAACTGATGTTTCAAAGTTACATACAATGCCAAGGGTTACTGGTAAAACTGATATACAGAAGGCATCCAAATATTGCTGGATTTTCCTGCTGAATTGGTCTGGAACACCTTTCCATTGTTCGATATCCTCAGACATCCTACATTATTGTCCAACCACTAACATAGGTATAAGTGAACCACAATAAAAACAAACATTTTTTTTAAATCTGAGCCGAATTTCCATTTTCATTTCATATCACTCTGCAGTATGTAACAAGCTATGCCATATCTGTATCAAAAACGAGATCATTAAAAATTAGTGGTGCCGAACAACAAATCTCTAACAATCTCATGAAAAATATTCAGTGGGCAGTAAAATCTTGCTGTACCTACAAGGAAAAAGAAATTATTAATAACACAGGAAAACTACATAGCACATTGAGAATCACAGGGCCATATCACAATAACAAAATTTGTCAGGAAAGCTGTTTGAAAGTCTATTCCTGGCCAGTAAAATCAGCAGCTGCATAATTTTTCAGGGAGAGGGGGGATTTTCTTGTATTACATATATGGCCATGTTATATTTAATACTTCAAGCCCAATACATCCCAAATATGTAAAAATTCAACAAGTGTATATATTTTTGAGATATGGCCATATTATTCTCAGTGTGCGAGACAGCCACCTACATAAATTTCAATAAAATGTTTAGAATACAAAGTCACTGAATCCATTTAATAGTAATTCAAGATTGTTATACGTAAAATAAAAAATGTGGAACTGTATTTGATCATTTGCTGCCAACCATACAAAGGAGAGATACATATTAAATTATATGCAGTAACAATCAGTAATTGTTTTAGAGAAGGATTTCATTATTTCTCAGTTTACCTTGAAGTGCCTACAGTGAACATGTAACAAAGTAAAAATATGTTTCACATTATTATTATTCTGAGCATAAAACACTGAAAATGTATACATGTCAAAAAGTCTGTTATGTCCAAACTGTAGGAGGTATTGATACTTTTCTAGTGAAACTACTACAAGAAAAATTAAAAACTAAACAAAAGCTGGGATTTGTTTTAAAGTTAACCTCATAAGTGTCCAATTGAACGTGCATCAGCTAGCCCTAAATATAACAAAAGCACAGAATGTTGTCGAGGCAAGCGGAACAGAGACACCTACTGTTACTGTAGTTAGCAACATGCAGAATCTAACGTAGATATTACAATACTGCACTACACCACACACACACACACACCAATGTCTTTTGCACACTTTCACAGATACAAAGCCCACATCTTGACTTTCTAAAAATAGCTGCCTAGATGAATTAAAATTCAAATATCTTACAAACATTTGTACACAGCTCCACAGACAAAGAATTGTACAAATACTACACAGAAAAAAAACTTGATGGAAGTACTCAAAGCATTATTGGGAAAACAGATTAAAATACCCAACCATAGAAATTACACAAAGGATAGGCCTTTGCAAAAAAAAAAAAAACAGACCAATACAAAATGTACAGTAATTACACCTAACTGGTACAAAAAAAAGTAGGTTTTAACAGCTGTTGTCAATATTATATTGGCTTTTAAGATCGAAAGTCCTCATGTAATTCATTCTTAACGACTTCACACTACAGGTGTCATTCTCTGTTTGTGTTACAAGTCCCTCAACAGATAATTCCGTCTTGGATGAATTAAATCTGTCTGTTGTACGTTACTTGTAATGGGTATGGCAGCAGCATTTATGTCAAGAATTAAAGACATTACATTGTTCTGACAATACATGATTGTAATAACAGATTGAAGTCAAAACATATAATATTATAATTAATTATTTTAACTCATAAAGCTGCTGATACTAGCACCTCACAAAGAACTCTCACAGAGCAGTTTTACATTTTTCACAGTTCAGTAACCAAAAGTTTATGTTCATGTTCAAACCCAATAATCAATTTCAAACACAGTTACTGTACTACCTGTCAAAGTATTGACTGAAATGATTAATAGATATGTTTATTTATAATTCTAAAATCAAGAGAATGCAAAGTCTGATGAGGCATGTGCTTAGAGGACTCTTGACTGCATTTAACTTGCATGCACTCCTCGGGCCAAATTTTTATATTGTATAATAAACTAAAAAATCCAAAACACACATCTTAAAAACCAAATTTACCTGCATTTCCAACTCCAGAGGTGATCTAGCACAGAAACTGGCTAAAACTATGCTTGTACCAGGCCTATAACTACAGCTACAAAATAAGTGAAAATCAATAAACGAAAATTTTAATACAATAAAACAGCAGGGTAGTTACCTTTAACCTTAAATCACATTTATTTATTTACCAAACTATAAGGTCTTGCAGAGGTTCATGAACTGTTTATTACACCTAGACACAACATGCTTGGTTCATTATGTAAGCCAAAACTAGCAGCAATGATATATTATATATAAGGAATTCTTTGCTGTATGTTTCGCGGTGGTAATGACTTAAAGACATGTTTTTTTCATAAATTATGAAAATACAGTACATCATTTTAACATTTTCTTTGCAGATTTTTATTAATGTTCAGTTTATCTTGTGAGCATTTTTTGTTGCACATGATTTTTTTGTTATGTCTTAATATTTTTAGTTAATAATAATAATTTCCCTTGGAATAGGACAACTGCCCATCGGCGAGCTATAGGTAACTATCCGTAAATCACTTCCCAACCCCTTTAACCTTTGCCAACTCTATTTCCTCCCTGTTATGTTATGCTCATCATCTGAATCTTCTCACTATTATTCACTCTTCCTCTAAACTACCTACCTACTACCTACCCTCACCCCACTTCTCCACTGACCAACTAGTATGTACATCCTGACCAGTGATAATTTAGTATAATTGTTTCAGAAAAAAAGTTTTCCTTAATATGCTACCTACACAGAATGTGTTAAATTATTCCTGCAAGGCGCATTTCATATAGTCGCTGTCAGAGCACCAGGTGCTCAATATATGGATTAAGTTAATGAAAGGTGTCACTCAGCTAATGTCTAGCTAAGCCTGGGAACGTATTAAGTTAATGAAGGGCGTCACTCAGCTAATGTCTAGCTAAGTCTGGGAGCATATTAAGTTAATGAAGGGCGTCACTCAGCTAATGTCTAGCTAAGCCTGGGAACCTATTAAGTTAATGAAGGGCGTCACTTAGCTAATGTCTAGCTAAGCCTGGGAGCATATTAAGTTAATGAAGGGCGTCACTCAGATAATGTCTAGCTAAGCCTGGGAACCTATTAAGTTAATGAAGGGCGTCACTCAGCTAATGTCTAGCTAAGTCTGGGAGCATATTAAGTTAATGAAGGGCGTCACTCAGCTAATGTCTAGCTAAGCCTGGAAACCTATTAAGTTAATGAAGGGCGTCACTCAGCTAATGTCTAGCTAAGTCTGGGAGCATATTATGTTAATGAAGGGCGTCACTCAGCTAATGTCTAGCTAAGCCTGGGAACCTATAAGTTAATGAAGGGCGTCACTCAGCTAATGTCTAGCTAAGCCTGGGAGCATATTAAGTTAATG